>OZ024750.1:49262174-49317174 GCA_964016885.1 Eledone cirrhosa
TAGAACCTATGATTCACTCCAATATCCGCACATCTTTTGGAATAGTCAAGATGGATATCATTTTCAGCTACGGCAGATCAGCCTAGGAACGGGGCAAGAAACTCTCCGATCAATCAGCTGCAAATAATTATGTTTAACATTTCATGGTACGGGATCACTTCAACCAAGTTCTGCGATTCAAAGAAGTAACCAGCCAGTTCATGGTGGACATGCATGCCAAAATTGAAACAGAAAGATTGGGTTTTCTGCAAAGGAATCAAACTAAGTTGAGGGCAGTTAACTACATCCACCTCAGAGATGCCGTTAATGCTGATGTTGAACCAAGAAATATTGGGCAGCCAGTCGTACTATCATCCAGCTTCACGGGTGGATCACGTTACAGGCATGAACGTACGCAAGATGCAATGGCCTATGTCAGAAAATTTGGTCGGTCAGATATCTTCATTACATTTACATGCAATTCAAAATGGTCAGAAATATCAAATTAATTATTTCAAAATCAAAAGCCAAAGTATCGACATCACCTTATTGCTCGGGTTTTCCATGAAAAGCAAAAGAAACTCATCTGGTTCCTAAAAGAAGGAAGAATTTTTGGTGAACTTAGTGCTTGGATGACCACTATTGAGTGGCAGAAGAGAAGTCTTCCTCACTCTCACACACTGATCTGGTGCAAGAAGATAAGACCAGATGATGTTGATAAGATCAGCAGATGTGCCTGATAAAGCTGGTGATCCAGAATTCTTTGAAACCATCAAGTCCAAACTCATTCATGGTCGATGTGGAGTCATCAATCCAACCTCTCCCTGCATGAAAGATAACAAATGCAGCAAACATTATCCTAGAGCTCTTATTCGGGAATCTCGGACTGACAATAATGGATACCCCCTTCATCGTCGGCGTAGACCAGAACATGGAGGCAATACTACAAGCCTAACAGTTCGAGGAAACGAGCTGACCATAAACAATCAGTGGGTCATCCCACACCACAAATTGTTGTGTAAACTTTTAAAAGCTCATATCATATGTTGAGTATTGCAGCTCTGTCACGGCAATCCAACATGTCACAAAATATATCAACAAGTGCAGTGAGATGGCTACCTTTATTACTGACAAAGAAGTCAGTGATGGTGGGCTAGATGAGGTCAAACGGTATCAAACAGGTCGATACATCCCCAGCAATGAAGTTATCTGGCGAATCTTTGGATTTGATATCCATGAACACCACGCAACAGTGGTCAACCTCGCAGTCAATCTGAAAAATGGTCAGAGAGTGTACTTCAGTTGGGACAAGCATCACATGACACTAACTGCTTTCTTTAAACTCTGCCAGAATGATGAATTTGCTCGATCCCTCCTATATGCTGAAGTCCAAAAAGAAGAACTAGTCAACATCATTGGATATCATCAGGGTTGCAGGTGTTATATCAGATATTTCCTTCTCCTAGAATTCTGCCTTGACAAAGGCTAAGGGGTCATCTCTCCCGGTGATTTTGGATGGCCATTGATTCTTAAGAGCTTTGACAGGTTTTGTTTTTAGTCCTGCAGGATGTCCAAAGTCACCCTTCACACCAAGAAACCTTGATGAGGTTGCCAGTTTAGTCGTCAACGACACTACCATGTTACATGTTGTACTGGAAAACATGTTACAGGTAGCACCAACTGGTGACAAGACATACATACATACATATATACACACACATACACACATACACACACACACGCACATATATATATACATACATACATACATACACATATACATACATACATAGATATATACATACATAGATATATACATACATACATACATGGTGGCTGCCAACTCGTTTTCGAGTACGGCCACTACTTTATATCCATGTAGGAGAACCCCTACCGATGCGCTAAACGAGTGTGACTTTTTAGTCCAGCCAGCGACTTGAAAACTCTGGTACAAACACTACACTTGTCACAATTATTGACACAGTGCTGGGCCCTTGGTACCATATAACGACAAGTGCAGATAGATCTCCATATATAAAGCAATGCCTGTGCCATGAAGCATTTATAGTGAGCAAAGGCACTGCACAAACCAGTCCCACTCTCTTAACCAAGATGATATTTACCAAAAAGAAAAACTGGTCAACATCATTGGATACCATCAGAGTTGCAGGTGTTATATCAGAGTTTTCCTTCTCCTTGAATGTTGCCTTGACAATGGCTAAGGGGTCATCTCTCCCGGTGATTTTGGATGGCCATTGACTCTTAAGAGCTCATTTGCCCTTTGACAGGTTTTGTTTTTAGACCTGCAGGATGTCCAAAGTCACCCTCCTCACTAAGAAACCTTGGTGGGGTTGCCAGTTTAGTCGCCAACGACCCGACCATGAGACAGCTTGTACTGGGATACATGTTACCAGTAACACCAACTGGTGACCTGACATATATACACACATATATATATACACACACATATATATATATATATATACATACACGCATATATACACACACGCATATATATATACATACACCTATATACACATATATATATATATATATATATACACACACACACACACATTATATATATATGTATATACACATATATATATATATATATATATATATATATACACACACACACACACATTATATATATATGTATATACACATATATATATATATATATATATATATATATATATACACACATATATATATATATATATATACACACACACTAGATACAGAGACAGTAGATATAGAACAGAGCTATGTAACAAGTTAGAAGTAAAGATATACATACATGGTGGCTGCCAACTCGTTTTCGAGTCCGGCCACTACTTTATATCCATGTAGGAGAACTCCTACCGATGCACTGAACGAGTGTGACTTTTTAGTCCAGCCAGCGACTTGAAACCTTTGGTACAAACACTACACCTGTGACAATTATTGACACATAGTGCTAGGCCCATGGTACCATGTGGCGACAAGTGCAGATAGATCTTCAGATATAAAGCAATGCCTGTGCCGTGAAGCTTTTATAGTGAGCAAAGGCGCTGCACAAAGCCAGTCCCACTCTCTTAAGCAAGATGATATTTACCAAAAAGAAGAACAAGTCAACATCATTGGATAGCATCAGGGTTGCAGGTGTTATATCAGAGTTTTCCTTCTCCTAGAATTCTGCCTTGACAAAGGCTAAGGGGTCATCTCGCCCAGTAATTTTGGATGGCCATTGACTCTTAAGAGCTCCTTTGCCCTTTGACAGGTTTTGTTTTTAGTCCTGCAGGATGTCCAAAGTCACCCTCCTCACCAAGAAACCTTGGTGGGGTTGCCAGTTTAGTAGCCAACGACCCGACCATGAGACAGGTTGTATTGGGATACATGTTACCAGTAGCACCAACTGGTGACCTGACATACGTACATACATATATGTATACGTACATACATATATGTATACGTACATACATATATGTATACAGACGTACAGTAGTATGTATATGTATACATATATGTACACATATATACATGTACGTATGGGTTTATATATGGTGCATATGCGTATATATATATATACTACTGTACGTCTGTATACATTTATGTATGTACGTATACATACTTGCATTTAAGTATCAGCCGTACTAAGAGTGAGAAATTTCATTTCATTTCATTTTTTTCCATTTATCAATTTCGGTCGCCCGGCGAACTAATTCACTCGATATGAAAATTAGGCTGCTCAGCCGTTAATAGGCATAAGGAAAGTATATACTTTCAAACGTTCAATCATCTGACAGAAAGGTATACGATGCTGACGACAGCTAATAAGCTTTGAACTAGTTCATATTTCCTATGTCAGTGTTGAAGAAAAGGGCGACGATGGTTGCCGGACACTGAACGGCTAAATTCAGGTGGTTTGTTTACAAACAACCGAACATTATAATAAATGTTCGGTAAACCCATTCGTACATGTATATACGTGTGAATATATGTATATATATATATATACATACTACTGTACGTCTGTATACATATATGTATGTACGTATACATACTTGCATTTAAGTATCAGCCGTACTAAGTGTGAGAAATGAAATACTTTTCATACTTTTCGATATATATATGCGTATGTGTGTGTGTGTATGTGTGTGTGCGTGTGTGTGTGCGCGTGCGTGTGGGTGTGTGTATGTGGGTGTGTGTGTGTGTATGTATGTGTATGTGTGTGTGCGTTAAACAATTGTATATGTACCTTTTATGTAGAAGTGTTGAGGCTTTAGCTTGTATGCCGCCAGCCACAATGTATTCATTAAAATCTATGAATACATTTCTAAACATTATTTCAATATATCATAATATATATTTAAGTTTACGCTCATGGTAAGAATTAAAGTGAAATTGTGCTTATCTACAAGTCAGCCAACCAATATAATTGTAATGCATTATCTTGATAGATTATTAAGCAATACTTTAGATTAACACTAATAATAAATTAATATATTCACGCATATATTGACACACAAATCGATTGCAAACATTAATACATATGTATATATGTATAGGTATGTATATATATATATATATATATATATATATATATATATATATATATATATATATATATATATATTATACATATGTATATAATGGGGGGAGGCGTGCGTGTGTGTGTGTGTTTGTGAATGTGTAAGTGAATGTGTGTGCGTGTTTGTGTAATACAAGTGAATTTATCTATCTTTCTATCCATGTATCACTCTCAATATATAATCACATACACACACATACATACATTCACACACATACATACACACATACATACAAACACACACATACACACACACACACACACACTCACACATATATATGCATAGATATAAAGAGAGAGAGAGAGGAGGGAGAGCGAGAGAAAGAATAAAAGTAAACAGGCTCCTTCTCCTTTATACCAGTTTAACCAACCAATTGATCCTGAGCAATATTCTTTCTACAGTAAATCATGTTTTCCTTTACAAACTTGCACTATCAAATTGCATTCATTTCCATAATATTTATTTTGGTTCAATAATTTCTACATATTTTCTGAAGTTTCCCATTCATGAATAAAAGCGTATGTCACTCAAGAAGCTTATGATAAAATTCACTTGTATATTTTGTATTTGAATATCTCTTAATTACTCCTATAGAATTATTCATTGTCGATTTGCAAATCAATGCAATATAATATTTTTATCGGACTAAACTGTTTGACTACTAAAACTCAAAACCGTGTACCATTTATGTGGTAATGTGCCAAATTCTTAGCGTAATGCTTAAATCATATTATTATGTAAATTTTGAAAAACTTAAATATTTTTCTATTTAATTCACAACATTCGAGGTGTGTCAGAAAAGTTCCAGGACTGATGTCACAAACGATTTATTTTAAACCCGAACTTCACACTAAGAATGTTCTCCTTCAAAGTAATCCCCCTGGAGTCTAATGCCCTTTTCCATCCTGTTCTGCCACGCTTGCATGCACTCCTGGAAGGATTCTTCCGGGATCCTCCGCAGTTCCGTCGTCACGCCCTTTTTGATGTCGTCCACGTTGTCAAAACGGGTCCCCACCGGGCCGTACTCGAAGATCCATGACTCATCACCGGTGATGAGTCCCTAGCAAGTGTGTTTCGGTTTCAAGACGCTCGAGGATGTCCTGGCACACTTGCATGCGTCGTCCCTTCTGGTCATTGTTCAGCACTTTTGGCACCATCTTCGCGCAGAATTTCCGCAGGTCCAAAACTTCAGTGAGAATGTTCCAGACGCTGTCCCGATTCATGCCCAGCTGATTTGCCATCAGTTGAACAGTCACCCGACGATCGCTACGCACCATCTGCCTGACGCGCTCAACGTTTACCTCAGTCCTGGTTGTTGAGGGCCTTCTGCTCGTGGGGTCATCTTCCACGTCCTCGCGTCCTACTTTAAACCTCTTGCACCACTCAAAAGCACGTGAGCGTGACATCGTCAAATCTCCATACACTTGCTGCAGCAATCCCAGTGCTTCTGACGGAGTTTTCCACAACCGTACCAGAAACTTCAACTTTGTTCGTTGCTCTGTACTCATTGTTTGACGACCTGAAACAGAGGACATGTATATAAAATTATGAAGAAAAAAGTTTGATCTCTGCAGAGAGCTAATATTATAGTTACATACTATAATCTTTGCTACAGGAGGATTACTTTGAAGGAGAAATCTCTTAGTGTGAAGTTTGGGTTGGAAATATTTATTTTGTGACATCAGTCCTGGAACTTTTCTTACACACCTCGTATAACTTATATCTCCAACATATTCTGATGGTATAAATTATCTTAAGGCATATATAGACATTATTACGCTATGTTACAGGGGATTCGCTGCTGTTGAATATTTATATTTTATATATGTATTTTGTATTTTTGAGATGAACCGCCAAAGGTATAACTTCACATCCAACTGAATTTTAACAATAAATAAATGTTCATAATATTCTTCGTGACACCATGATGTGAAAGAAATGAATCCCTTTCCAACGATGTGTACGTTTACGAGCCTTAACTCCTGATAGATTCCTAGAGGCATTTCAAATATGAGCGGTTAAATACATTTCCACAAAACTGAACACAGGCGATTTTTTCCAAAGAAATGTAAAAGCGGAAGAGGGACAGATTTATAAAAGAGGACATGTGAAAAAGGTTTCACTGAAGCAGGAAGAGAACTTCAAGTAGCTCTGGGTCTTGTTCACAAGTAATGGAAAGCAGGAGGCTGAGATATGTGCTAGAATTGCTGGTGGTGGTGCAGTAATGCACCAGCTTGAACATTCAGTAAACAGAAGGGAAGTAGGAGTAAAAGCTATCTGCAATTCGGTAATCGTGCCAACCCTTACCTATGCTCATAAATCTTAGGTAGTGGCCGAAACAAATACGATCGTGAATAAAAGATATTGAAATGGGGTTCCTCTGAAGTGTATTTGGAGTAACGTTACCCGATAGAGTCCGTAGGTCGGAAATCAGAGAGCCATTCCAGCCGCTACTTCTCTGTATTGAGAGATCACAGCTCCCGAACTATGGACATGTGGTTACAATGTCTCGGGTAAGAATTTTTTCGGGCAAAACTAACCGGTAGGAGGAACAGGTGTAGACCCCGAGCAAGATGGCTGGATAACATCCATGAGCTTGTCTGGTAAGGTTTGG
This sequence comes from Eledone cirrhosa, assembly GCA_964016885.1. Classification (NCBI taxonomy): domain Eukaryota; kingdom Metazoa; phylum Mollusca; class Cephalopoda; order Octopoda; family Eledonidae; genus Eledone; species Eledone cirrhosa. The sequence continues at coordinate 49,269,345 of OZ024750.1, forward strand.
GGATCCAGGCGGATCAGTTGGAGACGGTTAGATCTGACAGGATCCACAAGGAGAGCTGTTTAAGGACTCTGCCCCATGATTATTTCAAGAATAAGTGGGCGAAGAAGAAGACGAGAAGAAGACTTGATCTCAGTACTGGGTGGTCATTTTATCATACTCAAAAGAATGAAAGGGAGAGTTGATTTCAGTGAGATCTGAGACCACTGAGTGCAGAGTGCCGAATCGAATACCGTAAAGCAATGTTTAGAACGTTTTGTCGAATCAGACGAAAAAAAGCCGAATGATTAAGATGTTCACATCGCAAATATAGGCCCCATGTGAAATTGAGTGTGAAATGAAAGTAACTGAAAAAACATGTATTTGACTATACCAGTAATTCAAAGAGACAGCCGTGCTGCATATTCTTTCACGTAAATCCCGCTAACGATTCCGTTAAGGGGAAGTGTGTGTACGGAATACCCATCCAAATTCCACGTTCATTTCAGGCGCAGGATTTTTATCGAGTACCTGGAGGTCCAAGGGTTGAAGCCACGGGATAAGTTGTCGTTATTATTGTCATCAACATCATCATCTTAATCATAATAATCATCATAAAGTAGTCAGGTTTAAAGTGTATTGTAGGTAATGTTATCGCTGAATTTATTTATGTAAACCACCTATATACTAGTAAACAATTCTCATTACCTAATAGTTATATATTCACAGTGACAAATTAACAAAACATTCAGAGGTATCCCCGTTACTATAACTTTTTTTAATATCAATTGCAGAGAGGATTAACAAATAATCTGACCAATATCGGTTTGATATGTCATCATTGTAATATGGAATTTTAAATTACGTTACAACATAAGTGAGTGAGTAAATCAGGAATCAAATTATATATTCATAGGCATTCGAAAATGTTTTTATTTTTCTCATATATTTCACCAGCATACATTTGTTATATTATTCATTTAAAATTTCAACATTAATTCATATTTTAGCAATGCATATTATATAAAATCGGTAGAAAGACGGGATGATAACATGAATTGTCTGGATTCTGGTTCTACTTCTGTGACTCTAATTTGAATGCAATGGTGCTTTGATTACAGTAATCGTAATATACATGTTTCAATTAGAGTTTGTCAGTGGGTGTATAGAGAGGACATTGATCATGTACGCCTATGAATATAATCTTCATTTTGAAACCAGAACACGTAATATAATATTTTCTTTGCATTTCAATATGGTTTCGATTATCTGTGGACATAAATATTAATATTATTTAAATTACACATTTTAAAATGTTTACAAAATGAGTCATGTTACTCGAAACATTCGATGTTATATTAAAATGGCAAAGCATTATAATTTAAGACGTTTTTAAACGTCGAGTTTAGTACATGGAATCATAGCGGTTCTTAATTTTTAGTAAGAACAAGATCATTTCTGAATGCAAAATAGTTAAGATTGTATATACTTCGTACGTCTTTCTTTTCATAATTAATAATATATTATATATATTATATATATATATATTATATATATATATATATATATATATTATATATTATATATATATATATGTGTATATACATATGGCGAAGTCATATTTAATGTGTTGAAATGATTATAACTGATATAGAGCACTGAACAGCCTACTGGAGTGAATATTCCAAGATATTAATAAATGGAAACTATATTTAAAAAAAACATACTTATTTTATTACATATATTTCAAGGGTGACCAAGCCATCTTAGTGCGCTTTCATCAGATAAAATACAAAAGTGTTTTTATAAATAACGACATAACCATGGAAATCAAACTTAACGGTTGAAAATTCGCTGGATAGTGGAAACTTATTAGGGTAATTCAAAGTTATGTGTGAATATGCAAATGAATGTATGAACAATTGAAAAAACAACCGTTTATTTAAATTACGCTGTGAGAAGAAAGAGGGAAACAAAAGATTACTGTTAAGGGATAGATGTAGAGATAGAGAGAAGAAAGAAATTTATCAGAGGATGAACTCATATAACGATTAATAACGTTTAGGTTTATAGTAATGTTACGTATATTTACTAATTATTGTTAGAATTCTAATATAATGGTCTCATAATAACTAATAAACAAACAAAACTGGGATTTTCAGTATCTTCCCAATGTAAAACATTAAAAACATATGAATAATCTTATTAACTCAGTTAATTTAATTTAATTCAATTTAATTACTTACACTAAATATAAACTAGTATCGCTCTTAACTTATTAAAACAATTATCTATAACATGATAAGCCCATTTATCCTCTCATATATCTATTCTTATATCTATATTTTTCTATTTAATGATTCTGCTATCTTCTACTTTATATGTATTTATTTTTCTATATATCTATGTTTCTATATACTTATAACAGTAAATATTTATTATATTAGTATTCTAACAATAATTAGTAAATATACGTAACATTAATATAAACTTAAGACTTATTTACGGTATATGAGTTCTTCCTCTGAAAGATGTCTTTCGTCTCTCTATCTATGCATCTATCCATTAACAGTAATCATTTATTTCCTTCTTTCTTCTCTTTCTTCTCACAGCATAATTTAAATAAACGATTGATTTTTCAATTTGTCATAAATTCATTTGCATATTCCCACATACATTTGAATTACTCCTAATAACTTTCCACTATCCAGCGAATTTTCAACAGTTAAGGTTGATTTCCATGGTTATGTCGTTATTTATAAAACACATTTGTATTTTATCTATGAAAGCGCACCAAGATTGGCTTCGTGGCTCTAGAAATATATATAATAAAATAAATATGGTTTTATAAATATAGTTTCCATTTATTAATATCTTGGTATATATCACAAGTGAAATTTGAGGAAAACGTGCCAGTTAGACTGATAGCTCCATCTAAATCGGATACTGGAGTAATCAGTAAGAATATTATTGATAGAATTTTACCAACTCTGAAATTGACGTCAAAATTGAGCTTATGGAAGGACACTAATGAAGTAATTGACTGGTTTAAAAATATAGAACATAGGAAAAATCACAAATTCATCCAAATGGACATAGCAAATTATTATTATTCGATTACACCTAACCTATTAACTAAGGTTTTGTCTTATGCTTACAAACATACAGATCTAACTGCAGATGAAATCAATATCATATTAACTGCTACAAGAACTATAATTCATTTTAACAATGAGTATTGGACCCGTTAAGATAGGAATAGAAACTTTGACATTACCATGGGATCATCGGACTCTGCGCAGGTTACCGATCTTCTTGGGATTTTTATCTTAAATATGGTAAATATAAAACTGCCGGAGATTACCGGTGGTTTATATAGGGACGATATTTTATTTTACGGTTGTCAATCATAGCAATACAGAACTAAATAGGGTTAAGAAAACTATAATTGAATTCTTTAAAAATTACGACCTTAAATTAGAAGTTGAAAGTAGTACCAAAATAGTTAATTTCCTTGACGTTGCCCTTAACTTAAACTCAGGACTGTATTACCCTTTCCATAAGCCCAATGAAAACCTAAATTACCTTAGATATTACTCTAATCACTCTAAATCCGTGAAAAATGCAATAGTCAGTAATGTACAGAAACGCATAACTAGAATTTCCGCTAATAAATCCATATTTGATGAAAAAGAAGGATATTATAATGACGCGCTACGTAAGGCAGGTTATAAAAATAATATTGAATATATAGATAATGATAATTTGAATTATAATCCTGGTAAAAATAAGACTAACATATATAAACGAGATTCTAAAAAATTATAATAGAAACACCAATACCGTGAATAAATCGGGGAAAATCATTAGAACTAAATCAGTTATATGGTTTGCTCCACCCGCATCTGTAGCTATCAAAACACCACTCGCAAATCTATTATTTAAAGCTATAGATAAATGCTTCCCCACACAACATAAATACCGTTCTATATTTAACAGACACACAATTAATCTGTCTTATTCTACAACTATGTATATGGCCCAGAACATTGCAAAAAGAAATAGTAGAATTCTAAATCATAACCAACAAACAATTAGGGATAATGAATATAATAACACTAGCAATATTAATACTAGGAATAACAACAACATTAATCTAAGCAGTATCAATAGAACACTTCAAAGTACTAGCAATGTTAATGTCAATTGTCCAATTTATAGTAATAACAATAAATCGAAATGTAATTGTAGAAATAGATCAAATTGCCCTCTGCAAAATAATTGTCTGGATAGCAATCTGGTCTATAAATGCACCGTAAAAGCAAATAACATCACATACAACTATATTGGTGCAACTTTATCGACATTTAAATTAAGATTTTCGAATCACAAATATATGGTCATTAAACGACAAACATTTAAAATACTCTATTTGTTGGTCAAAGCTGTGTAATAGTCGAATCTACTTGAATTCTTCAATATCACCTAACTGCAAACCATTTATTTATTTATTTTGAATCTGTGTCTCATTTTTTTATGAATCATGAAGTTTGATTTGTAAATCCCTTTTAAGTATAATTATAATGCCTTTGGATACTTTAGGGCATACTAATTGTTAATTTTAAATTTTAAAGTTCATAATTGTAATTACCTTCTAAATTATATAATGATTATTTTTAAATATAAAATCTCTTTAATATTAAATGTTTTAAACATAATTTAATATGGATTAGCTTCGGGATGAAGAAAATATTAAGTCTCTTCTTTCTCATGTTTGCAAATACTTTAAATATGATATTACACTATAATATAAATACTTATACATTTTATAGCCTGACCTTTAGATTAATTCACTATTTTGAACTAACATCTGGATACGTTTGGATATACATAATTGATTAATAGTCTCTAATTAACTTAAGGACTCGAAATTAAACCTTCTATTAACTACACCCATATATATTTGATATTTTGATTGAATGATTATTTCTAGGTAATTCAACGATTCGAAATTATTCATTCACAAAGCTATGCCCAAATATATATATATTTATTTATTTATATATATTTGTTTGCATCATCTAATTATACTCTATTTATCCACGACAATACAAATCTCCCTACCTATGATTTATACTATAAAAATTATTATTCCTTATCTCTCTATCCTTAATCAATTTTACTTTGCTTTAGTGCACACGATATTTCTATGCTTCTAGTAACTATCCTTTTCCTCATCTGTTTCTCTCGCTGTCTTTCTTTGTTCTTCAATAATTTAAATTATTTGAATCTCTAACAGTTATATAAATTTCTATTATATTAGAAGCTGGTTATTATTATGTATTTATATAAGCTTTCTCACACGCATCCTCTGTATTATATGAACTGTTTTCATGTCTCAATCTTAAGGTTTATAAATATTGAGTTTTGTCATATCTTATCCACTGCCATGACTGAATTTTAACAATCTACTTAGTCAGAGTATGTCATGCATCATCTTATATTATCTGATGAGGACGTACTATTGAAGATAGCTCAGTACCTCTGAAATATGTATAATAAAATATACTTGATCACCCGAATGTCTATTTGTGTTAATATTTTGAATTAATATTAATAACTCCAGAAAACCACACTGTGTAGTGCTTATAATCTATTGTAAAACTTTATTCTTTGATTTATTCATTGAACCTTGTTTAACCTTTAAATATATATATATAAATCTCAAGATTGTAAATCCAATTCTTTAACAATGCCGAATGATCACTTATGCTCTTGGGGGGGGGGGGGTATCACTAGTATTAATATATAAGGAAACAAAATTCAGTGTTGGATCATATACATATTTGATTACAGATTTTATTACATATTTGATTACATATTTGATTACATATTTGATTACATATCAACCTAATCATTTGAGGTTGTGTCACTCAATTTTAAATGTAACAGTTTTTCTGATGATTTGGTTAAGCATACATTGTATTTAATATTGAGTGAAACAACTTCAAGAGATTAGCAATATTTAGACAACTTAATCAATGAAACAATGTTTAATACTGTAAATAAAACCTTTTTTGTACTGTTGTTCTTCACTCTTTAACTATTATTACATCAAGATTAACTTACATAGGAACTGCCAAGAAGTAGCAAACTCGCTATATAAGGAAACCACTTGTTGAATCAAACACCGCTTCTACGCTAAAACTATCTATAATAAGAAGTATTCACAGGCTCTAACTGGATTGCCTATAACGATAACTTGTTATCCCTGTTATATATATATATATATATATATATATGTATATATATATATATATATACATTTATTTGTTTATTTATATTTATTTATTTAATTATTTATATATATATATATATATATATATATATATATATATATATATATATATATATATATATATATGATGCAGCACTGACTCTTTGTTCCCTTTTATATTAATACTATATATATATATATATATATAATTTCAGCGAGATCGAATTTCGACTGTATATATATATATTAGCTAATAAAATGGGAAATGTGATATATCTATAAATATATACACATATGGTCGATCTTGAGAAAGGATTTTATATAATGATGCATATAGCATTGCAAAAAGATTCAATACGATATAGATAGAAAGCTGCAAAATCATATTTCGCTCAATTTTAATACCAAATTACGATGGAAAATGTTTCATAATATATTATATATACAACTGGAAAGATACGTTTTAACTGAAATAGATTTTGTTAAACATTTATGTTTATAGTGAATTCATAAATTCACTTCCGTAAGGAAACGGTTACACAATCAATTTAATTGCAGCTGAGAGCACGAGCTTTCCATTTATTTTCTTCAAACTACTGTTGTAATACATTCTTATATAATTGGTGGAGCTATTTGGGTAAAACAGAATATTTTGAAAGTGAATAAAATGTATGGGCTTTGGTTATTTTCTTGATTTTCCTCTACATTTTAAATGTAATAACACTGCTGCATAAATGTATACACATATACAAATACACACACACAGACGCACACTTCACACATATATATAATATATATGTTGTTGTGTGTGTGTATGTGTGTGTGTGTCTGTTTGCGTGTTTGTTTATGTTTAGATATAGAGTTTGAAGGTATAAATATTTTGCTTAAAACTACCCATTAAAGATAGGAAATTCACAACACAGAAAGCAAGATGAAGAACAACGAATATACTTGGAAATTATTTTACCAAAAATTTACATTAAATAAAAAACTTTAAAAAAATATTTCAACAGAATATATATAATACTCTGTTGTATCGGCAACATCGATATTTTTTAATGCTATGTTAAACGATTTGATTGTATTTTTGAATTCACTTTCTGATTTTGAACATATACACTTAGTGAGATATTTAAAGGACAGATTGTAGCGGTTGGAAGTGTATCTACTGCTTATGATTCGAGAATGGGACACGACTGGAATTTAGAATTTAGTGGGTAAATGCAGAAAAGAGAATAGAGAAGGTGGTTGTCAAGAAATTGATATACATGGATAGATAGTGAACAACACTTATTTGTCTTATGAATCCGACTTTATTTCGAAAGACACACACACATAAATAATATATGTATTAGGAAAAATATGAAAAGCCATGGTACAGTATGTTTACAAAAAGAGTAAACAGAGAAACATTATTTTACTGCTGTTTCGTATGGTGAATTATTAAATCTCACCGACTACCAGTAAACTTATTCCTCACTTTTTTCAAATACACACATATATATATATAAGTAGAAGGAGTATATAATTTGTTGGAAGTCCGACAAATATAAATGTTTATAACTCATTTAGAGCACTCAACAGATACTGGAGTAAATATTCAATGATATTAAATAAATGGAAACTATATTTATAAAACCATATTTATTTGATTATATATATTTCTAGGGTACCAAGACAACATTGGTACGCTTTCATCAGATAACATACAAAGTTTGTTTTATAAATAGAGACATAGCCATGAAAATCATACCTTATCGGTTGGAAATTCACTGGATAGTGGAAATATATTAGGGATTATTAACACTTATGTGTTAATATGCAAATGAATATGTAAATAATTGAAAAACAACCGTTTATGTAAACGACACTGGAGAAAGAGAGAGAGAAGATATATGGGGAGAAAGATAATATATATATATATATATATATACATACCTATGCTACCTCAGCATAATAAGGTAACCAAATATGAGGAGAAATGATCACCTACTCAGAGTAAACTGGCAAGAAATGGCGAAAAGAAATAATCCTTCAGAATATTAAACTTCTCGGGGATAAAATCAAAACGAGGCAACATTATGTGTGCAAATAAACAAACTATATTTTCTGCGCATTGTAAACCAGAAAAAAAACCGCAGAAAGTCCTCCAGATCGGCAGCCGCTCAATCAACTAGTCTAATATGTGGGTCACCACTAGAAAAAACACCTTCAGTGGGGTCACATAAACTACAAGAAAGAAAGCCGAATAGGTAACATACAAAAACCAGCTCCTTGTGAGAAAATCACATATCAACAGTAGAGATAATAGTCACCTCATCATAAATGCATGTAAAAACTTCGCTACAGTTATTCTAAATCACCTTATAATATCAAAAAGACCCAAATGAAACAAATTCTGATAAATAGATTCATTTAAAGATGAGGATATCTATATTTGTGTGTGAGGAATTTCACCAGTCCGCCCTCCTGTCATATTACTCAATAATAACTAACTCCGTTCACGTACCAGCAACAAGATTCAACATAAATGATGATGGATGATATGAATAACGTTGAGTGATTTTCTTAATATTACATCACAGTTGACTACACAGAATTGCCAGTTCTAAACAGTGGTGAACCAACAAACCTAAATGTCTCTCTCTCTCTCTATATATATATATATATATATTGTGTGTGTCTGTGTGTATAATTGGTGTGGGATGCTTAATGCGTCCGTATGCGGTAGCCGTTTGAACACTGGATGCTCTTACATGAGAAAGCACTCGCGTACCGAAACACACCTTTATATAGATTCGGCAAGTTGTGTATTGACGAAATTTGTTATATACTTAAATATAAAAACTCTATTAATTTATTTAATTCTTGTAGACATCGCTAGAATATAACTTATAATTATACTTATAATATTTCTACTTATTTCCATAACAATCTCATCCACTTGGTTTTAATATATTGATATCTCTAAACCATAATATCTATAACATTTGCTGTAATTCCACTTCTTAAAGTTTCATAAAATATATACGTATATAATTCTAATCTTTTTTTTTATTTAAATTTAAATTTTAATAATTTTTATTTCTTTAAAAGTTACTTATCTCATATAAATTAATTTTTTTTTAATTTTCTCAAATTTTTCAATATTTGTTCAATACTTTATCAATATTTTTTCAATATGTTTCAATAGATTTATAATCACTAACTGATTCTTGCTAAATGTATCTTTCAACATCTATACTTATGTTGACTAAATAGTCTCACACTAACGAATAAATAAATTAAACCGTGTTTTTTCCGTATCTTCCCATTTTAAATCATATAAATATAAATACTCTTATTAACTCAGTTAATTTTATTTTATTTAACTTAATATTTATTTACATTAAAAACAAAAAACAAAGTCCATCATAACTCATTAGAACAATTATCTATAACATGATATACCCATTTATTTATTTATGTATTTATTTATTTATTTATTTATCTACTTATAACAGAAGAAAATACATTATAAACAAATGTTAAACAACTAATGATCGTAAATACACCTTCTATTAAGATATATACTTAAAATATATTTCCCTTAAATTAACGTTATAAGAGTTTTTATTCTTCTCTTGTTTCTTTCTTCCGTGTCTCTCTCTATCGCACTATTTTATCCCCCTCACCTTCTCTCTCTCTCTCTCTCTCTCTCTCTCTCTCTCTCTCTCTCTCTCTCTCTCTCTCTCTCTCTCTCTCTCTCTCCATAGTCGTTTAAATAAACGGTTGTTTTTCAATTATTTACATATTCATTTGCATATTCACACTTATGTTTGAAAAATCTCTAATATATGTCTACTGTGCAGTTAATTTCCAACCGATAAGGTATGATTTTCATGGGTATGTCTCTATTTATAAAACAAATTTTGTATTTTATCTGATGAAAGCGTACCAATGTGTTTTGGTACCCTTCAAATATATATAATAAAATAAATATGGTTTTATAAATATAGTTTCAATTTATTTAATATCAATTACTGTTGAGTGCTCTAAATCAGTTAAAACAGTTATATTTGTCGGGCCTCCAACAAATTAAATACCCCTTCTACTTATATATATATATATATATATATATATATATATATATATAAATACAATATCGGAGAAAGCTTTTTAGCGATACTCCGGCCAAATTCCAACTCACTCAACAAACATTAGGAAATAAGTGATTATATTCCCAATTATGTGTTCGGGGTGCTAACTAAAAGTATTGCGTGGAAAATTGGCTGTATTATTTCAAATGAGACATATCTAATATATCTCTTCCCAGACGGACATCTCGTTTCATTATAGGATTCCTACAATTTGGGTGAAACTATACCAATTTATGTAGGAGCTTGTATACCATCAATAGATATATATTCAAGTGGGCTCATATAATTCATCAGAGGGGCCCCAATAATACTAATATTGATAATCTAACCAACATCAGCATTTAGCGATAATCACTTTCTGTGCCTGAGGTATTTGTCAGGTTGCCAGTCCAGCAGTTCTGAAAGAAGTGCTCGAACTGATACAACAAATGAGGAAGTGAATTACCGCAAAAAAAAACAATACATGCGCGTGACAATGAACTCTGAAAGGAATTCAGGCCACGTGCTAAGAACTCAATTGGAAATTGAAAAAAATTCTGTGTGTACAACATTTGATGACACACACATATATTTTCTCGGGCAAAATAACAGAATGAGATATAAGGAACAATCAATATTCATATATACAAAATAAACAAAGAGATGCTAACCTCATATCGGGAATTTTTTTCAAATCTGCTGCGCCAAGAGTAAGTAAATAAATACAATATCGGAGAAAGCTTTTTAGGGATACTCCAGCCAAATTCCAACTCACTCAACAAACATTAGGAAATAAGTGATTATATTCCCAATTATGTGTTCGGGGTGCTAACTAAAAGTATTGCGTGGAAAATTGGCTGTATTATTTCAAATGAGACATATCTAATATATCTCTTCCCAGACGGACGTCTCGTTTCATTATAGGATTCATACAATTTGGGTGAAATTATACCAATTTATGTAGGAGCTTGTATACCATCAATAGATATATATTCAAGTGGGCTCCTATAATTCATCAGTGGGTACCCCAATAATACTAATATTGATAATCTAACCAACATCAGCATTTAGCGATAATCACTTTCTCTGCCTGAGGTATCTGTCAGGTTGCCAGTCAAGCAGTTCTGAAAGAAGTGCTCGAACTGATTCAGAAAATGAGGAAGTGAATCACCGCCAAAAAAAACAATACATGCGCGTGACAATGAACTCTGAACGGAATTCAGGCCATGTGCTAAGAACTCAATTGGAAATTGAAAAAATATCTATGTGTGTACAATATTTGATGACACACACAGATATTTTCTCGGGCAAAATAACAGAATGAGATATAATGAACAATCAATATTCATATATAAAAAATAAACAAAGAAATTCTAACCTCAGACCGGGAATTTTTTTCAAATCTGCTGCGCCAAGAGTAAGTAAATAAATACAATATCGGAGAAAGCTTTTTAGCGAGACGCCGTCCAAATTCCAACTCACTCAACAAACATTAAGAAATAAGTGATTATATTCCCAATTATGTGTTCGGGGTGCTAACTAAAAGTATTGCGTGGAAAAGTGGCTATATATATATATATATATATAAAGAATAAAAAAGAACAGAAAGATGCAGTAAAAGAAATTTATTCGGTTCTAACGTACGTTTCAATAGACATCAATTTGCCTAAATCTCTCTGCATCTATAATATTATATAGTTAGTAGAGCATTCGACATCGAATGCACAATCGATTCCATATCATCAGAGATTATGTTTACCGTACCAGAATGTTAAGTTGAAGTAGAGAAGAAGGAGGATGTGACAATGACGAGAGATATAGGGGGGTTTTTCATGGTTTTTGAGGTAAAAAAATGTATCCAATTCGACATAAACGACTACTACTCTTCCATATCACCCGATACCCTGCATAAGACCCTACTGTTTGCCGGAGAGAATTCTGACCTAACCGACGCGGAAATAGGCATCATCCTTGAGGCCAGAAAAACCATAATTAAGTTCGACGATAGCTACTGGGTGCGCAAAGATCGACCATCTTTCTTTGATATCACGATGGGCTCAAACGATTCGGCCGAAGTTACAGGCGTAGTGGGAATCTTCATCGCTCAAGCACTAGAGAAAAAATTCCGCAATCTACAAGGGTGAATCTACCGCGTCGATGCGCTCCTTTTAGCTAAACACCTAAACAACCAGAAAATAGAAATATTACGTAAGCAAGTTAGCGAATTTTTAAACGGTGTTGGTTTTAGCATTACTTTTGAGTACAACTGACTGAAACAAATTTCTTGGCTGTAACATTTAATCTAGAGACGGGGGAAATCCGCCCATTCCAAAAATCTAATGAAAATATTATGTATGTTGACCATAAATCTAATAATCCACCCTCGGTTATACGGTCTATCCCTCGGGCCATCTCCCTTAGAATATCACGCCTGTCATCTATCCCCCTGGTCTTTAGTGAGCACGCTTACTACTATAACAACGCGCTTAAGGCGCCTGGATACCAAGACAAAATAGAGTACATAGATCCACCACACCAATATAGAAATAAGGGCTCACAACGCACTAGCATAAACAATAATATAGGTACGATACACAACATACACTTTCCGCACAGGCATAGTCGAAATAGAAGCACACAACCCAACCTAGCTAGAAAGCGGAATCGTAGCTACCTTTGGTACAACCCAATATACAGTGCCTCAACATCTCCTAAGATTTCTTCACTTTTCTTCAATTTAATCAAAACACATTTTCCTCCTGCACATCGATACGCTAAAATACTAAATCTAATGTCCATTAAGCTTTCATATTCTACAGCACCCAATCTCGATCTAATTATTAAAAAACTTAACTCCAAACGATTAGTCAGCACATCCACACGAAGCACCCCAAACTACATTAACACTTCCTCAATCTCTCAACCACTGAATGTAAACCCTCCTGCAGCAGACACACATATAAACCTAACGCAACCTGTACAAGATAATAATACTACAAGAGCTGATAAGTGCAACTGCAACCTACCTGATCGTTGCCCTCTGAATAACAAATGCATGGAATCCAATATGGTGTATCAATGCACCGTTGAATCGGATAACCGGAGATGGCACCATATCGGCTGTACCTCTACCACTTTTAAATCTCGTTGGTACCAACACCGTAGTTCGATGAAGAACATCAAATACCGTTCCGTAACTACCTTAGCCAATACAATTTGGCAGTTGCGTGAAAGTAACCTGCAATACACTTTGAAATGGACAAAACTCTCTAGTGCTTCCGCATATCGTGCAGGCCAGCCTTACTGCCGATTATGCAATATGGAGCTATTTTACATACTAAAATCGAATTATACTCTTCTCAACAACAGAACAGAAAGGACTCTATATTGCAATCACAGACTCAAGACTACGTTCTCGAAATACAAACCTGGCTTGATTTGATCCCGCGACTTCTGCTTTCCTCTATCTTCCTTCTACTTCCTCTATCTGTCCCCATGGATTATTGCTATGCCTTCTATTGACCACATCTCCCCTATTCAACATCTCCTCCTACATACTTTACAAGTCACTCGGCCTAATCTCCCCTGCCTCCATCTATCATAGATCATAAACCTATCAACGTCTACCATCTCCCTAGCACACACACAGTTGGACTAGTACATATCCAGACTTGATTATCGTATTTTATCCTCCCCTCTGTTTTACCTCAACAACGTCTTTGTCACATCCTCCTTCTTCTCTACTTCAACTTCACATGAATTCCTATAAAAACCTGAACATTCTGGTACGGTAAACATAATCTCTGGTGATATGGAATCGATTGTGTATTGGATGTCGAATGCTCTACTAACTATATAATATTATAGATGCAGCGAGATCTAGGCAAATTGATGTCTATTGAAACTTACGTTAGAACCGAATAAATCTCTTTTACTGCATCTTTCTGTTCTTTTTTATTCTTTATACACGCCCCAGAGTATAGCTAAACAGGAATATACACCTATTTTCTGCATTTCCTTGAGCACCACTCTGTTGTAAGCTGACCTTCCACTACACGGTACATAACACTGTGTCCTGGAAAACCTTAATGCACTCGTGCATAACCAATTATATATATATATATATAGGAACGAGTAGGACCCCGACGGCTGAGCTCATGATGTGGTTCTGGAATGGAGATAGCATCTGAAGTGACCTTGTCATCCAATTAACACAGTCGAGACAATATAAGAGAACTGGCAGGATGTAAATATTGAAGATCTTAACCTTCAAAGATAGAAAACTCAAGCAATATATATATATATATTATTTGTTTCCTTTACCGTTAAAACCGGTCTTGTGCTTTTGAAATGCATAATGATACACCCGTCTGTCCTATGTAGTCATGTCGACAGCTACCGCATGTGATTACGTAGATCAGGTTCTCTAATTGCAAGGGAGGTTGTTTTTAGCTGTGAACGTTTGGCCATCTTTAAACGTGAATGTTTGTCCTTCAATTAAGTATAGGCATGTGCCACAGTTTGTAATCACCAATCCGGGCGTTTGCCATCAACAATGTCGAATTCAGCTGTTTCTGTTTATGACAAGATGCCAGTCACCGCAAGGCTCCTTCTCATTATTCTGTTCATAACGTCGTTTTCAGGAACCAATCTGCACTATTGTGGTGGGAAAGGAACAGCAGACTGGCCAAACAACAACATTTCAGCCCATCACACATGTGGTGGCATAGTTGCTGATTTGCCCAGATGCTATTGTACATATCATCATAAATGGCTATGGCTGATGACAAGGGCACCGAATTGAGTCATACGTCGCTTTTCCCATACGATGCAGAATGGTGTCTGCTGAAACGCCTGAATGTTGATCTGCACTTGATGATGTCCTCACCGTGTTGAACATATTCACAATAGGGAGTGGTGAGGCCAATGTCAGAGCTATTAACCTGAAATGATTCCAGTTCCCGGTCCACTCTCGGTTTGACTGTCTTGTACTGGGGCACGTTGATTTGTGTGTGGGTAGAGTAGATTGACCATAGGTAAGCCGTTATCCCCATGACACACGTTGATCTGATGCCGAGGACACATAAATTCATTTTCGAGTTTTGACTTTTGCCAGTCGGCGCTCTCGAAAACAACATTGCGTGCGTGTGTGTCGGTGTATTACCAGTGTGTACATATATATATATATATATATATATATATACACATACATACATATATTTATATATATATATATATATATATATATATATATATATATATACGCACGTGTGATTTTTTTCCCCTTTTTTCCCCATTGTTCCGTTCCTTTATCATCTATTTCTAAATATATCTTCTGATGGATGGCTAATGTCCGATACGCTAAGTCTCTCTTCCTGCTATTTCAAGCTTTAAACTAATTTATTTCTGCTATGTACTGTGTCGTTTACTTTTTTATTTCCGTTTACCATTTACACACTACACTCACACACACACACGCACACAGCACAATAACACACGCACATTAACACACACACTCACAAGGACCCTAACGAACACACACACACATGTCCAATCCCACTCTTTAAACATCGAATGTATTTGCCCATAAAGAAGGACTGGTCTACATCATTGGATGCAAACTAAGTCGCAGGTTTTATATGAGACTGACCTTCTATTAGAGAGATGATTTAATGAAGACTATTTGTACCCCACCCCACAAAAAATAACATTTATATATAAATTATATATGTTTTACTTTTATTTATTTTGGCAGTTGCAGGCGGCGCATCATCAAAAGACATTATTCTCTACAAAGTTCGATCATCAACAGAGTTTATAGAACAAACTTCGCGTCCAGTCCATATGTTGATATTATCAAGCCATCGTTTTGGCTGCCGGTCTTTACTTCTTTTACCAGCCAACCTTCCTTTTAGGTATAACCTACTCACACCACGAGTTGATCTTCTGATATGACGGTATAGTTTGAGTATTATTGGCTTGTCAATTGATGTAATTGGTTTAAGTTTGGTAATGTTGAGCAGCTCACTGATACAGGTACGGTGACCAGTCATGATGTGGTTCTGGAATGTAGATAGCATCTGAAGTGACCTTGTCATCCAATTAACATAGTCGAGACAATATAAGACAACTGGTAGGATGTAAATATTGAAGATCTTAGCCATCGAAGATTGAAAACTCATCTTGATGTCAGTACTTCCTTATTCCTAGAGCGATGCGATATTGCGCAGGAACCATTCCATTGTTGTTTGATGATAGTTTGTGACAGATATATACAGACTCCGGAACTTGAGCAATTTGGTGGTTGTAGATTGTGAGTTGCAGATTGGCATTGTTTTTATCAGTCGTCATACACTTCATTTTGGAGATGTTGATGTGTAAGCCAGTCTCCAGCGAATGTTTGGCCAGTACATTCAGAAATTCTTGCAGATCATTTCTATAGTAACTCATGATGACCAGATCCTCTTCTAAGATTTGATAGGATTTTACCTCCTATTTGACAGCCAGAGAAGCATTCTTCCTCAGTTTGGTAGATAAATGCAGCTATAACTATACAGAAAAGTAGTGCTGATAGTAACCCCCCTGCTTACCTCCCTTCAATATATCTATATAAAGTGTAGTTCCTAAATATGTTCTGACATATGCTGTTAAGTTGGTGTAAGTTTTATTCGGTAGGTTGATGTATTTTTTGCTAATTGAGGTCTTGTTTAAGAGTTGCCACAATAACTGCATTATTCTTTCCAGGGATTGTGTTAAAAAATAAAATTCGTTTGTTCATTCTATGAGAGTACCTTGGTGAGTATATGAACTGCTCCGTCGACTTTCATATAGAGAGAGCTGGGAATAAATGGATCAGGTGTAATGGTCTGTTCTTGTATTGTCATAAAATGTATGAATCATTTTGGGAATCAAATATATGATGTTGTAAACGTAAACATGAGGCGAAATCCCTAGCTACTAAACCAGCTGACTTCACAATGATTTCTAACCATGTACTTGATGAATGACTAACAAACTCTGTATAGAATCTATATAATTGAATCTATATATTGTTTCGAAATATTGAAATAATGGTTTCTACTTTAGGCACAAGGCCAGCAATTACACAGTGCATTACTGGTACTTTCTTTTATCGACCCCTTACGGATGAAAGGCAAAGTCAACCTCGGCGGGATTTGAACTCAGATCGTAAAGGGACGTAATTATGCTGGAAAGCATGGCGTCCGACCCTCTACCGATACTGGTCACTATTACTAACACATATTATATAGAGAGTGTCGGACGCCATGCTTTGACGCATAGAGTTACGGGCCTTGCCATTCTGAGTTCAAATCCCACCGACGTTAACTTTGTCTTTCATCCTTACGGGGTCGATAAAATAAAGTATCAGTAATGCAATAGTTTATTGCTGGCCTTGTGCCAAAAAGTAGAAACAATTATATAGAGATAATCACCAAACGCATACACAAGCACACATACACAGACACACATACTGACCCAAACACACATTATCATTCACACACACACACACACACACACACACGCATATATATATATATATATATATATATATATATACATATACACACTCGCACACACACGTATTCACAGATTTATATATATATATATATATATATATATATATATATATATATATATATATATATATATATATATATATATATATATATATATGTTAATGTATGCGTGTATGTGTGTGAAACATTAATTTATAATTTGCTATAGAAAGTATACCCGTCGGGCAATGAATCTCTGTAATACTAATATACATATATTTGTGTGGGCGTGGGTGGGCGTGTATATGCGTGTTTGTATTAATATGTATGTATATATTTACATACACACACTCATGCAATGCTTTCCCACAGACGCAGACGTATACAGAGCCATACACACATAGTTATACCCACCCACACGATGACAGAGAAAGGAGATGTAGTTTAAGAGAGCATAAAGGAAAAAAAAAACTGTATCAGACATACATACATTCTTCAAAGTATTCTTGAAAGAATAACATACTCTGCATGAGGTTACTCAGTACGTTTCAAGGCACGAATGCTAATTATATACGTTGTATTTTATATATCATGAATAATTTAATCAATACACTTTCTGTTATTGTTCAACACAAACGAGACGACGAATAGTTAAAATATACATCTTTGAAAAACATAATGTTATCAATATGTTTCCGCCATTCAGAAAATAGTTACACTCTAATGTGTTGGACATTCTTCCGTTCCAGCGACCATTGTTCCTGTTGATTTGATCAATGGAATCATAAACGTTAAAGAATATTGAATAATATATCGATATCTATGTTGGATCTCAGTCGGTTTCCGCCTATGAGTACTCCAGTTGAAATGATCGGGGGAAATATTTGCTCGTGTATTGCATAGACACATGGGATCTTAACTGACTTCTCCGAGAGATAGAGAATTATACAATACTTGACAAAGATGGCCGTTGAATTAAAGTCAAAATATATTTGTTTCCATCTGTCTCGACTTGTGTAACGTATAGGAAAATTGTTTTGCTTAAGAAGCAATTCTCTAACTTACCATCGTAAAGCGAACATTTTAAGCAAGGAACCCCGTCAACTGAACACTTGACAATGAAGGAATTTCTATCAACACTAGAGTCATATCGGTAATATAATTGTAGAGTTTGAACACGGAAGAGCCAAATACTCAATGTCATCGCCTCCATCTCTCTGGCCCTCCACATCTCTCTGTATTGTGAGCTAATGGGGTCCCATGTACTGGCCGTCCTACAGCTCCGGCGGACAGAATGTAGAAGGCGTTTCCCCATGCCACTGTGAATAAAATGTAAAGAAATAAAAAATATATACATACATAAACAACGCTTTTAAAACATAAATGAAAATAAATTAATAAATTCACACGGTTAATTTCATATTTCATTCACAAACGCTATAAATAGGTTATTAAAGAAAGCAACGATTTCAAACAAAGAAAAGTATTATACATTTGGCAGAAAGAAAGATGATATGGTGAAACGAACACACAGATTTGTACAAGGACACAGCTGATGTCAAGTATGTGTGTGTGTCTGCGTATGTGTGTGTTTGTGTATGTGCGTATGTTTGTGTGCGTGTGTGTGTAAGTGTGTGTGTGAATATGTACGTGAACCTTTTACCCTATAGTTCTTTGCCATTTTGAAATGTTTTTCACTCTGCCATTCCACTCTCTATGTATACTCGCTTTCAAACAATAGCTTCATTATCTCCTTCTCTCTCTTTTTCAATCACTATGTTCGAAAATCTTATATAGGATGCACTAACCAACATATGGGGTGTTGGATATTCGGTATATTTATTGTTCTCAAATATTTAAAAACCTGTATTTAATTACATTTAATTTACCGTATTTTATCCTTAATGTATACAATAATGTCGCATTTATATGTTAGCCGACAATTACCGAAATATTTGATATAATAAACAGGTTTATAATATATAAGTATATATGTATTATTGTGATTATCTCTAGCTTAGTGGCTTAGGTATTCGTCGTATTCGTTCTACAATTGTAAACTTCTCGTTTCGATTTTCAAGTTCCTTGAGAAAAGAACTTCATTTCACGTTACTCCAGTTTAATTCGCCGCCAAAAAAAAAAGACTTGCGCCTGTAATCTACGTGGTTATACTGAAATGATACTTCGCCAAGCTGAATCTCCCCGAGAATAAGCTTTACAGGACAAACATTACTCTATATTTATTATAATATTTTCACGGTAAACACTTTCTTGAATAATTAGCTCACATAATATCGAATCTATGAGATCTTGATATTATTTACCTTGAGAACAAACATCAATATAAACATGAGTGGCCGGTTACGGCCGATTACGGCCGGTTTGAAGAGAAAGAGGTGGGAGATTCTGGCCGGATAAGGTCGGTTCAAATGCTAAAGTTTTATTAGTACAAGTGTCTGTTTGAAGTAACTTTTCCATTGATTGAAACAGCTGGGATACCTGTCACTGGCAACGACGGATGTCCAACATATTGGAACATGTTCCATAAAGTAGTACCTTCACATCCTATATTGATGCAATTTGAAGTATTGAATTATCCACTGAAATAAAGAATTACCCTCCTTTCATTCACTTTGAACAAATTTACTTATCTATGCAGAATATAAAAATGTAAATATTCTCTAAACTACAACCAGCGAAGCTACTGTTTATGACATCAAATAAAACTGCAGCACTAAAATGAATAGGCATTAATGATGTAGATTCTAATGTTATTTAGATACTGATA
This sequence comes from Eledone cirrhosa, assembly GCA_964016885.1. Taxonomy (NCBI): domain Eukaryota; kingdom Metazoa; phylum Mollusca; class Cephalopoda; order Octopoda; family Eledonidae; genus Eledone; species Eledone cirrhosa. The sequence goes on from OZ024750.1 coordinate 49,290,021, forward strand.
TATCAAATCAAATTTATGTGAAACATATATTTGAGCATATACATGCTTAAGTACGCAATGGACGCAACAAACTGTCAGAAAATATTTTCTATTACACATATACACATACTGAAACACATACGCACACGCATACGTGCAACTGCATATATATATATATATCATTATATATAGGTGTATATGAGGGTTGGTTTGAGTGTGTACATGTTTATGTGTGTGTATGTGTGTGTATGCGTGCTATGTTCGTATACACAGGTGTACAATTTAAATGAAACATGTATAAATATTTAATTGCAATATAACCTCATCTCATTTATTGTTCCTGGAGAATTTAATTAAGTTTAACTGTCAGATGCCAACTCTAATTGAACAAATGTATATTGCGCAATGAAAAGAAAAGAAAAAAATAATAATCAACATGTTTGTATTATTTCTTATGAAGTTAAAGTCTGAATGAATGGATGGAAATCAATAAAATGTGTAACGAAGATCGTCTTTAGTGATTGTATTGGCATTTGATCTTTAACCGGGATATTGGTAGTGACTATTGGCCTGCAAATAATCGTTCACTGAATAGAAAACACACTACACCATCATAATATTTTATTGCTAGTAAATAAAAAATAAATTGTTGTGGATAAATATCAATATCCGAGTAGTATAGCTTAAATAACACTTCAGAGGAAATGATTTGCTTCTCTATAAAAAAGAAAGATGAAATAGAAAACTGTGAGTTAATTGAATTATTGTCTGCATTAAAACGATCCTTTACATCAACAGTAATTATTTACAAAAGTTAACCTAGAAATTATAGCTCAATAATTAATGAAGTTTAGATTTACACTAATCCAACTTACGAAGCATCAACATGATTAAATGTGAAACAATGCTTTACCCCCTCACACACATACATACATACATATATACATATATACATATAAATATATATATATATATATATATATATATATATATATATATATATATATTTAATACAATAACAGAAATAGTTTAAAGCTAAACTCTGACTGGTAACCATCTCACTCAACAAACATTAGGTTATATTAAAATATAAACCCAATTTAAGTGTTTGGGGTGCTAACAATATGTATAATGTGGAAAAACCAGTTGTATTATTTTATGAGATATAATTAAAGTTAAAGTATATCTCTATTTCCAAACAATTGTTTCATTATAAGTTTTCTACAAGTTTGGGAGAATGTTTCCAGTTTATGTAGAAGCCTAATATATAGTCATGTAAGAATATATTTAGGTGGGCACTTATAAATCCTCAGTGGAAGCCCATTAAACATTGAAATAAGAATACAATTTGCTACCGATGTCAAAAATCATGTCCGTAAAGTTGGTCTCTCTCACCTCGAATGACCGCTAAATTTGAAATTCCAGCAGTTTCTGACTGAGGAAGTATCATAGCGAGACGAAGCGGGAAGGGGAGACAACTCACGAAATGAGGAAAAAATAATAATATACACGCGGGTTAATTAGTTTTTTTGAAAACATTATCAATCCAACGTGTTTAAGAACTCAATTGAAAATAAAAAAAATAAATATATGCTTGTATAAATTACACACGCATATAGATATTTTCTTAGGCTAAATCAGAAGTTGTACCCGAATAAGAACCGCTTCTCATAACCGCAGTAAATGCAGAACATTATATATATATATATATATATATAAACAAGCAAATTTTAAACGTAAACATGTAAGTAAGTTTTTGAAACGGTGCGCGAGTTTGAAATTAGAAATTATAAGCTTTCACCGTATTTTAGACTAAAGAAATTTCTAGCCTGATAGTGGGGTTTATAACCCTCGGAGAAATGGAAAAAAATGAGTGCTGCCGTACATGGGAGTCGAACCCACATCTTTGGTTATCCGACCCACTGTGCTACCATTACACCAATACACATCCCATCTCCTTCCATTCGAATTAGAAGCTATGAACTTAGCAAGTGAATGATAAACAAGCAAATTATAAACGTAAACATGTAAGTATGTTTTTGAAACGGAGCGCGAGTTTGAAATTAGAAATTAGAAATGATAAGCTTTCACCGTATTTTAGACTAAAGAAATGTCTAGCCTGATAGTGGGGTTTATAATCAGAGCAAACAACACGGACGCTCTATCTCAAAATTATTTTTGAAAAGCATTTAGAAATGCGCAACCGGTAAAAACTTAAAAACTTAAAACCACAACTGAATACTAACCCATACAATTACTAATACTCTTTTATTCCTAATTAAACTACTTTTCAACTGTGAACAATTTGTCAGCATTTTCTATTCCGTTTACCAATATATATATATATATATATGGGAAAATGTTTAACCCCGACAGCAGAGCTCAAGCCGTTTCGACGGTTAATTCTGGACTAAATTAGAATATCGTGGTAATAATGGCCGAAATATTCAAAGGGTAATTCCTTATATGGGAAGATTGTAGATGTCAAAAGGATTGGTAAAAATTTCTTGTAAACACAATTAAATTTTTCATGGCAATGCGTGGGGGCGGGGGTAGTGGCTGAACTTGCCTGTAGAACAATGAGGGATTGGGTGAAGCCGGTCAAGCGTTGAAAGTGAATTATATACACCAAATTCTAGGGATTGTGTATGAAATTAGGCTAGTTAGGAAGCAAGCGATAACGAATGCTGTAAGTGGGACGTTATAGAATTAAAAGGTTAATAAATTGAGATTAAAAGATAATAAATAAAAAAATAATAAATAATAAAATTAAATAGTAAAAATAGTTTTAAAATATATCTAGAGTCTAAAGCAATTGCTATATGTTTAGCTGGTATTACGTTTTCGGCCAATGCTATGTATAATTTACTGGGGTGGGGATACTGATGCTACAAAAGTCCGATGGGCTACCTTGGGTTAGGCGAAAGAGGAAAAAACGAAAGGAAAAGAAGAGGGAGGGGAAGGAAGTGATAAGAAGAGATAAAGGGAAGAAGAAAAGAAAAGAAGTGCATCTACCTATGTATGCTGGGGTTTCCCCTATCTTTTTCGGCAAGTGGGGAAAAGAAGGATGTTGCAGCCATTGCCTTCCCACCCGACTCATGAGGGTGGTTCAGGGCAAGGTAAGTCCGACGCAATAGGTGTTTACATGCAGTTACATGTTCGTCTTTTTTGTTTAGGAATTGGTCCGTCGTAAACAACATTTGTAATATTTCCTCCGAGCATAGGTTACACGGACGGCGTCCTCCTGTGTAGGAGTTAGCCCTGGACAGTAAGCTAATTTCATACACACTCCTAAGAATTTGCTATATAAATTCCCTTTCAACGATTTACCGGCTCCACCCACTCCATCACTGTTCTTCTTTAAGTTCAGCCACCCCCACCCTCACATCACACACCCACTACCATGAAAGATTTAATTGTGTTTACAAGAAAATTTGACCAATTCTTTTGATAACTACAATCTTCACATATAAGGAATTACGTTTCGAAAAGTTCGACTAATTATTACCACGCTAAAAATCCTAATTAGTCCAGAAATAGCCGTCGATACCGCCCGAGCTCTGCCGTGGGTGTTAAACATTTTCTTATTACTCACTCTACTACCCTAAATGTTGCGTACTCAGGTGCGTTATGGTCCATCTGGTTCCTTACCACACTTCCTTCGTTATATAAACATATATATATATATATATATATATATATATATATATATATATATATATATATATATATACATACATATGTGTGTGTAAGTATATATATAAATGTATGTATGTGTATGCTCACACATATGTATATGCTCATACATATAGGAAGGTAGGGAGAAGAAGATGGAGAGAGAAGAAAATAGAGACAGTCTGATACACACACAAACCTACACCCCCCCAGCGACCCCAACCCCCAACACACATGCACGCACACACACACACACACACACATATATATATATATATATATATATATATATATATATATATATATATATATATATATATATACATACAGGCACAATGAGATTTGTTGAAAGAGAAAATTAGATGCAATACGATCAAATATACGCACGAATACATTCGTTTCTCGTACATTTCTTAAAGAGACACCTTTGGAATATTATTAACGACGAGACATACTTTATTGGTGTATCGTACTTTCAATGTTGTTGCATAAATAATTAAGTTTTTGATTAACTACATTCATAAGAAATATAAATATTTATTTCAATTATGTTTTTCTATTAATTTCATTGACATCATTGTTATTCATAATGCAATTTATTTTGTCCCAGGCTAAAATATATTACACTATGTCTTTAGATGTAAATCAATGTACAAAATACCAATAGTTTTAATATAAGCTATATTAATATAAGCTATATAGAGTAAAAAAATAACATCGAGTGACCGATAAGAGAATACAAATTATGTTCGAAAATGTATCTCCGTTATTTCAAAGAAATACAATTATTAGTTTTATGACACAGACATGGCTGGGTGGATAATAACTTCGCTTTACAATCATTTGAACGGAAGCAGATTAAAATCCCGTCGGGTGGATTGTATCTCTAATAGAATGTGCTAAAGATGTTGATGCAGTGATACGCCTATTCGGATTGAGAATACTTCAACTCATACATGTTGAACATCTAAATGGCACTCATCGAAACCAACGGAGTTTCCATAATTACAAATGTAATTCCAATCCAAATTTCTAGAAATATATATTATGCTAACTGCATGAACTCGTAATTTCCGTTGGAGTCGTAGAGAGCGGCGCTGTAGTGGCAAACGGTGTGTCATAGACACTTTAAACCGTAGGGAACCCATTCCATTTCCAGATCCGAGCACTACTGGTTTCTCTTCAAGAGAAGAAGATATAGAAAGTGAGAAAGAAGAAGACAGGGGGAAAGTTGTGTAAAAGGATTGTTTGTATAGGTGTGTCTTGGCATTTAGGGTATCCGGCTTAGAATCGTAAGGCCAGGTATTTATTTTCCAGCTGCACATTGTATCTTTAAATAAACCAATTTATTTCACGTTGTTCCAGTCCATTGAGCTGAAGGAAAAAATCGCATTTCACATGAAATTCTGAGCGCCTATCTATTCAGATAATGTCATATCGAACTTCCCTTAGAGTTACATTTAGCAGGAATCTAAGTTATATGTACAATCACTTTTAAGTAAATTTCAAGGGCCTGTATCGTGAGAGATCAACAGTTTCAATACAATCGCACGTCATAGATTTTCGAATATAATTCGAACATGCATCCTGCTGTGATGTAACAGAATTGTGTTAATAACGTTTATATATATTTCTCCAAACGAAGATGGTATTATAAGGCTATCATATCCGTATATATCTGCAAGTAAATATTATCTAACTATCTAAATACATATATATGTATATATACATATATTATTATACTTTCGGAGGCTCAAGTTGCCAATAAAACACGCACGTCTTTTTATTGGCAACATGGCGCCCCCAAATTATAACAATCTATATATATATATAAATAAATGGAATAGAATGAAACGAAATTTCATTCCTCACTCTTAGTACGGCGCTTACTTAAATGTAAGTATATATGTATACCTACAGACATATATGTATACAGACGTACAGTAGTATGTATATACACACATAGCTATTCATTCTATACCATTTATCGTTTTCGGTGTGCCCGGTCGACTGAACTCACGCGATATACAAATTAGGCTGCTCAGCCGTTAATATGCATAAGGAAAGTATATAATTTCAGACGTTCAACTATCTGGCAGGAAGGTATATGATGCTGACGACAGCTAATAAGCTTGAAACTAGTACATCGTTCCTGTGTCAGTGTTGAACAAAAAGGTAACGTGGTTGCCTAAACAATGTACGGCGTAATTCGGGCTTTTTGTTTGTTTACACACAAACAAACCGAGCATTATAATACATGTTCGGTAAACCGATACGTGCATATGTATATATATGTGTGTGCATGTGTGTATATATATACATACTACTGTACGTCTGTATACATATGTGTATGTACGTAAACATACTTGCATTTATATATATATATATATATACATATACATATATATATAGTTATACTTGGGGAGGCTCATAATTGCGTAATATTGCCTGAATTAATAACAGAACACACTCACAGTTTGCTTGGTTTTCGCTTTTCGCTTCTGTGTCTTTTATATCGGTAATCTAATTTATTCGGTCCTCAATGTTGCCATTGACTGACCAACGGTCAAAAATAATACAGATACAATATAGACACAAACACATATATATAGTTTATCAAAGTTCTTTTGTTGCACATCTGCAACATCGTCAGTGGTGCTATTGTTTCCTCCTGTTACATTGTATTTTCTACGCCATCTTTATTTAGTCTGTTTATATATTTATTTATTTGTTTATTTTATTTTGTCTTCTTTGCGCATGCGTTTGCGTGTGTGTATAGTGTTTTGTTTGATGTGTGTTCGTGATTGGCTGACTGTGTATTGGTTAATGTATTCTATATTTACTAGTGTGTGTGTATATGTGTTTGTTGTTATTGTGCTTGTGTATGTATTTATTTATTTATCTATTTATTTATTTATTTATACTTTTCTTAAGTCAGTCTTGTTTGTTTGGGTGTTGTTGTTATTCCATTCATTCTTTCTGTTTAGCCTTGGCCTTCTAAGTTCTATTTCACTGGCCTCTCTGATTTGCCTATCTGCTATGTCATTTCTATGTTTAGATATTATTCTAATTTCTATGTTGTCTATGTTACCGTCGTGTTGTTGTCTGGCATGTTCGTCAGTACTATACGAACATGCCAGACAACAACAGGTGCAATAAACATAAATGAATTCCAACCAAAATTAAATAGAAAGCATGAATGGAATAGCAACATCACAACTTATAATTAATGACACAATGAAAAGACTCACACTAATAGAACAAACAACCAACCAGTAACATGTAAATAAACAAATAAATAAACAAATATAAACACACACAGACACCCGGATGTAACACATGCGCAAACTAAACACACAACACACACAAAAACAAGATGGCGTAGGACAGAACAAAGGAGAGGCACAAAAACAAAGAAAATAATCCCCCAGTCACTGAAGAGGTCACATAATGTGTGACGACAGAACTTTAACAATATATGAACAATCGTTTGGTTGTGGAACCAACCAACACACCGAAAATTTATAAATTCCTAAATTTATAAATTTAATTTATAATAAATTAAAGTGAAAGCAACTGGTGCGTGTGTTTCTTATTGGCAACATGACCCTCCCACAGTATTACAATATATATATATACATTTGTTTTGCAAGGTTTTTGATATGAAATCGCGTGTCTAAACAAATATTGTTATACTTGGGGAGGGTCATATTGTTATATTGCAAAAAATAGTAACAGAACACACTCACTCTTCGGTTTGGGTTGGTTTGCCTTTCTGTATCTTTTATAACCCCTCAGTTAATTTATTTGACATTCAATGTTTATCAGTGATTGACCGACGGTTGAAAATACAGGTATAAATATAAATATATAGTCTATCAAATTTCTTTCGTCACACATCTGCGACTTCATCAGTGGCACTTTTATGTTGTATTGTAGAGCCTACGCCATTTTTATTTTATATATTTATTTAATTATTTATTTATTCATTCTTGTCTCTGTCTCTGCGCATGCGTTTGCGTGTGTGATTACTCTTTGGTGTGTGTGTTCTAGTTTGAGTGTATGTGTTTCTGTTTCTGTATTTTATCTTTGTTCACTAGTGTTTGATTATATGTGTTTGACGTTATTGTACTTAAATAACATTTATTTATTGATTTATTAATTAGTGCAGCCCTCCTATAAATCATCGAGAGACCAGCGAGCTGTTCCATATGCTTGGAATAAGATAAAACCCTTTAAAAGCATGCAATGACAGGATATCATATTAATCCCGATATCGGGGTGTCGGGCTATTTAATAGTACAAAATAGAAACTGCCCCTCTTGTAGTCTTAGACGGAGGTACCTCTACTGAATTGCATTCCTATTCATGTCATACTGGTTATACTGGTAGAATGCACTGTCACAATGTACAATAAAATTAAACTTGAAACTATATAGTTGTGAAGTTGTTAAAGTACATACAAGAGAAATCCTTTAATTTAATATGCGAACATTTACATAGACCTTGCATACATTGTGCCAAATATATTCAATATATATAACAGAATGTTATATTACTTTAAATATTGGTATTAAAAAGTGATAATTAATCATTGCTAATACACGAAAGCTCGCAAATAGACTGAAATTATCAAGACAACTGAGTTCATCATTATCATAAGAAAATAATAATTTTTAAAACAAATAGGAAATGCATTTTAATTTAATTATTATACTGGCATTAACAAAATATGAAAAGTTTACCTTAGAAATATGTATGAATATTAAATGAGTTTACAGGGGAAATAAAATGTAACAAAACACAGTGTCAAGTTCCATGTAAAGAAAATGAATTGCACAAATGTTTTCTGAATGACGGTGTGTAAGCTGTGTAAGCTAACGATATGCGAAGGGCAAAGAGTTAGAATTCACTAATCGGAAATAGATACGAAAAGCGATTGTAAAACAAAAGGAAACAGGAATGTTGGTAATGGATTGCAAGAATAAATAATAACAGGTAGACATCATAAAAAAGGTAATTTATTCCGAGTGCTTACAAATGTTTCAACAGTAGTTATATAGCCTAGTCATGCTATGTGCAAATTGGTAATTATTTGTAATTATTTGCAGAAACTCAATTTCCAAATTCTGCTTCCACCGTTTCTTCAGAGCAGAATGGTTAAAATGTAAATACCTTTTATTTCTTAAAGTAATTTATTGGGGAAAATAGAGTAGAAAAGGAAGAGAGAAAGAAGGGAGAGAGAGAGAGAGAGAGTGAGATTGAGTGAGAGGGGGAGAAAGAGAGATAGATAGATAGATATATAGATAGAAGGATAGAGAGAGAGAGAGAGAGAGAGAGAGAGAGAGAGAGAGAGAGGGGGAGAGAGAGAGAGAGAATGATAGAGAGAGATATGTAGGGGTTGGAGAAATTGGAGAGAGAGGCTTGAAGAATAGAGTTAGCTTAATCAAAATGTTGTGGTAGGGGTTTTATTATACTGTATATTTTCAAAGTGACAACCTTTTTTCATGATGTCTACCTGTAAATATTCATTCTCCATCTACACTCCGGAATACAGAAGGATCAGAAACTGATTTTCTTCAACTATTCTTCCATAACACGTTGAGTAACCCCTCACCGTACGTCAACTCTATCTAATGGAGTAATTAACCATTACTGCATTCAGGATAATCGTAAGCATTTCTTTCTTAACCTAATATATATATATGTATATATATATATATGTATATATATATATATATATATATATATATATATATATATATATATATATATATATAAGTATTGACATTTCAGTTAGAAACTGAAAAGGTCATACAAATGAAGAGTGCTCTATGTCAGTATCAGAGCAAAATTTAATGTATAAAATAAATACAATATTATTACCTCATTACCAGAGGTTTCCCGAATGAGGCGAATACGAATTCACCTCATTCGGGAAACCTCTGGTAATGAGGTAATAATATTGTATTGATTTTATACATTAAATTATATATATATATATATATATATATATATATATATATATATATATATATATATATATATACATATATATATATATATATTTATATATAAAAACAAAAAATATATATATAGAAATATATATATATATATATATATATTGGTAAACGGAATAGAAAATGCTGACAAATTGTTTACAGTTGAAAAATGGTTTAATTAGGAATAAAAGAGTATTAGTGATTGTATGGGTTAGTATTTAGTTGTGGTTTTAAGTTTTTAAGTTTTTAAGTTTTTACCGGTTGCGCATTTCTAAATGCTTTTCAAAAATAATTTTGAGATAGAGTGTCCGTGCTGTTTGCTTTGATCAGATCAGATCAGATCTGATGAGATCAGAGCAAACAGCACGGACACTCTATCTCAAAATTATTTTTGAAAAGCATTTAGTAATGCGCAACCGGTAAAGACTTAAAAACTTAAAAACTTAGAACCACAACTGAATACTAACCCATACAATCACTAATACTCTTCTATTCCTAATTAAACCATTTTTCAACTGTGAAAAATTTGTTAGCATTTTCTATTCCGTTTACCAATATATAATAACTTGTGTGTCACACCTCTATTCTTTTAACTATATATATATATATATATATATATATATATATATATATATATATATATATATATATATATATATATATATATATATATATATATATATATATATATATATATATATATATATTAGGTTATGCAAGAAATGCTTAGGATTATTCTGAATGCAGTAATGGTTAATTACTCCACTAGATAGAGTTGACGTACGGTGAGGGGTTACTCAACGTGTTATGGAAGAATAGTTGAAGAAAATCAGTTTCTGATCCTTCTGTATTCCGCAGTGTAGATGAAGAATGAATAATAACAGGTAGACATCATGAAAAAAGGTTGTCACTTTGAGAATAAACAATATGATAAAACCCCTACCACAACATGTAGATTAAGCTAACTCTATTCTTCAAACCACTCTCTCCAATTTTTTTATATATATATATATTGTTATACTTTGAGGGTCATGTTGCCAATAAGAAACACACGCACCAGTTGCGTTCACTTCAATTTATTATATATTTATAAATTTACAAATTCATAATTTTATAAATTTCTGGTTGGTTGGTTGGTTCCACAACCAGATAGTTGTTTATATATAGTCATAGTCCTTTCGTCACACACTCTGTGACCTCTTCAGTGACTGGGGATTCCTTTCTTTGTTTCTGTGCCTCTCCTTTTTTCTGTCTTACGCCATTTTGTTTCTGTGTGTCTTGTGTGCTCAGTTTGCGCATGCTCCACATCCGGGTGTCTGTGTGTATTTATGTTCATTTATCTAATTGTTTATTTATTTATTTATTTACATGTTATTGGTTGTTTGTTTGTTCTATGTGTGTGTGTGTTTTCATTTTGTCCTTAATTGTAAGTTGTGATATTGCTGTTCCACTCATATTTTCTATTTAATTTTGGTTGTAATTCTTTTATGTTTATTGCCTCTGTAATTTGTCTAAACATTGCATCTCTTCTGTGTGTAGATTCTATGTTTATTTCTATGTTCTCTAATTTACCCTTGTGTTCTATCTTAGCATGTTGGTAGAGTACAGATGATTCTTTATTATCTTGAAGTTCTCGCCAGTGTTCATTTATCCGTCCCCCTATACTACGAGCTGTATCACCTATGTACACTATATTTTTGTTTCTCCATTGTCCTTCAGTACATCTTATGCTATACACTACATTTCTAGTTTTACAGTTAACATGGGGGCTTATTTTACAGGTTATACTTTTCTTATCTATACATGAGGGTCTTTGAAAAGGGTATGTCTTGCTAATAAGTGTTTTGTAAATTTATAAATATATAATAAATGGAAGTGAAAGCTACTGGTGCGTGTGTTTCTTATTGGCAACATGACCCTCCCAAAGTATAACAATATCGGTTTCAACACACGATTTCAGATAAAGAATCTTGCTAGACAAATTCAGAAACGAAATATATATATATATATATATACATATATATATATATATATATATATATATATATATATATATATATATATATATATATATATATATATATATATATATATATATATATATATATATATATATATATATATATATATATATATATAGTAATAATAATAATAAAAGCAGCGATTCTTTACTTAAACTTCAATCTGTTATTTTAATAAATATACATATATATATATATATATATATATATATATATATATATATATATATATATATATATATATACGTTATTCCGGGTTGAATCGGAGGTAACCACAGTAAGTAAGGTACTCAATACATAGCAGAGTATAACAGTTTTAATATAGATGAGATTCTACAGGACTAGAACTGTTTCATTCATTTGAAATCATCAGGAATCTCAGAGAGTCCTGATGATTTCAAATGAATGAAACAGTTCTAGTCCTGTAGAATCTCATCTATATTAAAACTATATATATATATATATATATATATATATATATATATATATATATATATATATATATATATATATATATATATATATATATATATATATATATATATATATAAGGTAAGTAGTTCATCGGTTACGACGACGGGTGTTCCAGTTGATCCGATCAACGGAACAGACTGCGCGTGCAATGAACGTGCAGGTGGCTGAGCATTCGAAAACTTCACGTCCCCTTAACGTAGCTCTCAGGCAGATTCGGCCTTTGGATTTTACCATCAATTCCAATGGGTCCAGGTCTGTTTTTATCATTTATTTTGTTTGACCTGTTTAGGTTGATTTGTTGTTTGGCTTAGGTGGTTAATGCCTTCTTGACACTTTTTCAGATTTTTTGGCGTTTCAGCACATTGTTTAGCTCTGGTTGTTTAAGCGCTTGCCAGCATAATTCTGATTTTGCGTTACGTTTCGCTTTTTCTACCCGCCGAAATGCGATTCTCGCTGAATTTATATATATATATATATATATATATATATATATATATATATATATATATATATATACATATATTGTTATAAATTGTGATATATTGTTATATTGTTATATTTGGGAGGGGCCTGCTGCCAATAAATACACAAGCACCTGTTGATTTACACTTCAATTTATTTTACATTTTCGATTTGTTGGTTGGTTTTTACAATATTCGGAACCAAAGCTATTTCGTCACAAATTCTTTGACCTCCTTTATTTTGTATGATTTGTGCCTCGTTTGCGCATGCATTGCATCCGTGTGAGTGAGTTTATTTATTTAAGCACATGGCCTTGTGGTTAGGGAATTCGTATCACGATCGTAAGGTCGTGAATTCGATTCCTGGTGGCGCGCTGTGTCCTTGAGGAAGACACTTTATTTCATGTTGCTCCACATGACTCTGCTGGCAGAAATGAGATGTACCTGTAATTGCAAGGGCCAGCCTTGTGCCAGTATTTGTCACACCGAATCTGTTTGAGAACTACGTTAAGAGGACGGGAATTTTCGAATGCTCAGCCACCTGCACGTTAATTGCACGCCCAGTCTGTTCCATTGATCGTATCTGTACGTCTTCATCTTGTCCTTAATGACTAGTTCTGGCGTTGCTATTCCATTCATATTTTCTGCTCAATTTTGGTTGGAGTTTGTTTATGTTTGTCGCTTCTTTAATTTGCTTAAGCATTGCATCTTTTCTGTTTGTGAATATAGTTGCTTATATGTATGTTCTCTAATGTGACCCTATGTTCCATGTTGGCATGTTGGTCGAGTACCGGTGAGCTTTCCAGTCCTGCAGTTCTTGCCAGTGTTCATTTATCTTTTCTCCTGTACTATGGGCTGACTCACCTATATTTGTTGTGTTCTTATTCCTACAATACCCCCCTCCTAAGTACATGTGATGCTATATGCTACTTTTCTAGTTTTGCAGTATGATTCTGAGTTTAATTTGTAGACTATATCTTTCCTATCAGTGCAGGGCTTTTGGGGGTATACCTGGTCTTTCAACTACCTCAATATTTAATTATCTTTTCTAGAGGCCTTCTAAATCTCTAAGCTAGCTCGCCTCTGGGGTTTGCATTGATGAACATTACTCTCTGGTATCTAAGCTATTAAAACATTGTGTGTATATGTGTGTGTCAGTGTCTGTGTCTGTATGTATTTACACAGTATAGCACCTTCATGATTACATCATATGTCACAATAGTTCTCCAATAGTTTCTTGCACAATCATCATTCGACTGGAATTTATGGAAATATTTCTAGGAAAACAAAAACTACATAAATTCTTCTATCTTTGTAAATATAATGATTGATTTAGGATCGTCATTGGAAATAATATAAGAAGTCAGACATAAAATAGAAATATCAACCTTCATTGAGAAACAATATAATAAAATTATATAATATATCAGTGTGAAAACCCGAGTAGAATTATAAATAGTGTACATGTCACGCAGAAGACTAATGTAGTCAACAAAAGGAAAGTTCTTTCGAAATTAATCTATTAAACATCTCAGTGAGAAGCAATCGTCAGTCATCAAATAGTTGCAACAATTTTCCATGCTTTCGTTTTATCATAACAAACCAAGAATTAATAAGTAATGGTTACTTCCACAGTCACATCTCTCAGCAAATTCTACAAAAGTATGTTTCAAATATGTGACTGTGCGTGTGTTTATGTGCACGTGCGTGCGTTTCTGTGCGTGCATGCGTATGCATTTATATTTGCAGGTATCTGCATTTATCTGCATATTTATGTATGAGCATTTATATTTTTAAGTATATATATATATATATATTGATATATATATATATATATATATATATATATATATATATATATATATATATATATATGAAAAGTGTAAGTTTCTACACAAAACGAAGGTTATAGAGAAAATTGAGGTTGGTAATGGCACATGGAATATATAAGAGACAGGATACTTTTTTGTGAAAAAACATATAATTTTATAAGGTAAGGAAATAATTGTTTCTACTTTAGGCACAAGGCCAGCAATTACTGGTACTTTATTTTATCGAACCCGTAAGGATGAAAAGCAAAGTCAACCTCGGCGGGATTAAGGAAATAATAAAGGGTATATATATATATATATATATATATATATATATATATATATATATATATATATATATATATTTATATATATATATATATATATATATAATTGGTGTTGGATGCTTAAAGCGTCCGTGTGCGGTAGGCCGTATGAACACTCGAGGCTCTCATAGAGCAGAGTATGATATCACAGAAAAAAAGAGAATCATTGTTGCGTGGAATGGAATTTATTGGACGTATTACAATTGTTTCTCTGGCGACCAGCTCGAAGCACGATCGATATGGTGATCGAACCTGATTCTGGAAATCGCAAGGTCAGATACGTCTTGATTCAAGGAAAATCTGCTTCGTAGAATCAAGACGTATCTGAGGACCTTCTGATTTTCAGAGACAGGTTCGACCATCACATCGATCGTGCCCCAAGCTGATCGCCAGACAAATGTTTGTAATATGTCCAATAAACTCCATTCGCCGCAACATTGATTCTCTTTTTTTCTGTGATATATATATATATATATATATATATATATATATATATATATATATATATATATATATATATATATATATATATATATATATATGTATATATATATATATATATATATAGATAGATAGATATAGATATAGATATTTCGTATCTCCAAGGAGATACGATTTTAGGAAGCCGTAGCTATGCGAACACCGTGGGGATAACACCCTCTGGCGATGTCTAGCAGAAGCAAGGGGGACAACCGTCTATGCATTTCAGGCTTAACTGGCCTTCGTTAGGACGATCCTTCCCACCGCTTGCGACTGCTCGACTAGAAGACAGGCGAGAAAATATACTGTTCTCGACTGTGTAAATGAGGTGATTAATCTCATTTGCACATAAAGCTGCATGGCTCAACTTATAATAAAAAAGGAATAGTATTTCTCTTCAAGCATAGCTTCATACAATATGTATAAATAGTTCGTATTTCCTTGGAGATACGAAATATACGATGTATACATGAATATATGTATAGTATACTTGGCAATATACCGTATGTTTAATTACACAGATTTTCAAGACCTCCGCTATCAGTTTTAAACTAGTGACTATGGAACTTGCTTCTTTTAGGCGAAAGGAAAGAGAGTAGCTGACAGTCTGTTTCACGCTGATTAGCGTTCATCAGAGACACGTACTCACCTGCTTTAAAACTGATAACGTATGGCCTTCTAAATGTTTTTTTTAAATTAAACATACGGTATATTGCCAAATATTCTGTACATACATTCATTTATACATCACTATTTCAGACCACCAATCCTAATACCTTTTGCTGGAGCGGCTATCAATCTGTATAATCAGTTCCTGATAATTACTGGAATTCTATAAGAATCCAGCCTCTATAATGTTCGCCGAAAGCAGGGGAGTACGTGACTCTGATGAACGGAAACCAGTGTGAAACAGACTGTCAGCTGCTCTCCCTTTTTTCGCCGAAAGGAAGTAAGTGACAAATTCACTACTTTTAGAATGATAGCGTATGGTCTTCAAAATGTTATTTTAATTAAACATACGGTATATTGCCAAATATACTATACATACAATCCATCTGGATTGCCTCGGGAACATAACGTTATTATGTAAGAAGCTACCTGATGAGATCACGGTACTGGACATGTGGAATCGCGTGGCCACTGACGTCATTGAAATATGTATCACATCCTTATAAATAAACGACTTTAACATCCGAAACTACTTCTCATTTCCTAATTCTCGCTCTCTCTCTCTCTCTCTCTCTCTATATATATATATATATATATATATATATATATATATATATATATATATATATATATTTATATATATATATAAATTATTTTTGAAAAGCATTTGAAATGCGCAACCGATAAAAAACTTAAAACTAACACTGAATACTAACCATTACTTATTACTATTTTATACTTTTTCCTAATTAAACTATTTTTCACTGGAAACAATCTGTCAGCATTTTCTTTTCCCTTTTACTAATATATATACATATATATGTGTGTGGGTGTATGTATGTGTGTGTGTGTGTGTGCGTGCGTGTGTGTATGTGTGTGAGTATGTGTGTGTGTGTGTGCGTCTGTGTGGGTATGTCTGTGTTTTATTCATATTCACGTTCATTCATATATAAAACACACATACATACATCCATAAGGACACATGTGTATGATTTTTTCTTATATGTTTGTGTGTTTCTAGTAAAATACCTTTGTACAGAGAATTGATACAGGCGTATTCGTATTCCATTTGCAGTGAACTGAAGTAAGGAGAATCCACTACTCGTAGCAATTATGTTGCATTGAGAAAGCATCATCTCAAGGGGAACGAAATTCAAATCATACCACGTTTGGAATCGAAATCATCTTTTATTATGTATAAGGCTCAACTACAAATGGATCTGATTTGATTAATAATTTATTGAGTATTCTAGAATCTTGTGAATCCTCTGTAGACACAGGTATTAAATTGGAGATAGCAATGGAACGAATAATAAAATGAATAGAGCGCTCTGTTAAATTTTGGATTTATGAATGAGTTACAAAAAGCAAAAAAGTACGTACTGGACACTCTTTAATGGTGTGACATGTATAAAATCTTGTACAGTAATTGCAATAAGCTACACATGAATGCAACGTTAACACATGATATATTTTAAAAGCGGTAGATAGCTATATGTATTCATCTACAGGAATCTATATTCGTCTAAGAAAGTTTTTATATTAAACTTTCTACAGAACGATGTTGGAGATAATAAAGCAGAAATATTTAAAGCATGGTAACTAATATGAGATGTCACGGTTGATAGTAATGTTAATAACATTATATATTTGATATATGATAGCACTTCTGTTATAGATCGTTACTATTAAAAGTATTATTAAAAGCAAACGGAAAACCTGACAATTAAAATGCTATGACTACTAGTATATGCCACAGTTTATAAAACAATTACTATTCTCAATATTTTCTCGTATGATGAATCCTCAGTCGGTTTTGACGATGAGCAATTCACTAGCGTCGTGTACTCCCGTTGACTTCTTGCGTCAGACAACCAGGTTAAGCTACGTTCGAATGAGATTCTTGACTTGAGACTGACTTTTAAAATACTTCTTCACATTATGAGTTTGTGTAACTGGACCTTCTTTTTAATATGTCAGCGACGGGAATTTCTATAAAACATGGTTTTAATTTCATGCGTAGAAATACAATTAAAGCGGTAGAAGTTAAAGTAAGCTTACCTCTAGAAATTTACTATACAACTCCCACTGTTACATACAGCATCATCTTCTTCTTCTTCTTCTTCTTCTTCGTCTTCTTCTTCTTCGTCTTCTTCTTCTTCTTCTTCTTCTTCTTCTTCTTCTTCTTCTTCTTCTTCTTCTTCTTCTTCTTCTTCTTCTTTTTCTTCTTCTTCTTCTTCTTCTTCTTCTTCTTCTTTTTCTTCTTCTTCTTCTTTTTCTTCTTCTTCTTCTTCTTCTTCTTCTTCTTCTTCTCGGTGGGTGGGTGGGTGTTAGTAGTAGTATCTCCATGCGTGGCCAGCTGAGATCATAGATGTTATCCAGCCCTCATGTTCGAGGTCTACCTCTGGGTCAGTGCCGGTTATTTTTGCTCGCAAAATATGTCCAGCTATTCTTTCCCCTTAACATTCTAAATATATGCCCATATTATTGAATCTCTAATCTCTCAATTTGCGCTTATATTCACAATGTATATCATTTATTGTTTTTTGACATTAAAAAAAAATTCAAAGAATGATTCCAATCGCATTATTTTAAAAGTATGTCTACATTAGGAGTTTGGCGACAGGTCATCCCTAACTGAGCTCAATTGTGATTAAATCCCGGACGTCCTGTATTAGCAATGGGACCTCATCTGTTCACAAAACTATAGTTTGGAAGGTGAGTTACCACAATCCCTCAACATTTCATAAAAAGAACTGTGACTAGTATTTCTAGCAACATCTGCAATCCCTCATTGAGTCCTTCATAGATCCATTGCTGAGATATATTTATTTTAACCAGATCCAATTTTAATTAAAATAAATGCAATATTATATACGTACATTGATTTTAATTTACCCCATGTAATTATGCTTTATGTTGTTGTTTTTCTTCCTATAGAATAGTTTCATGGATACTTTCACGAACTCATACTTCTCTTTTAGTTATTTATATATGAGCAAATTTGAAAGATTGTAATTCTATCGTTTGAAAGAATTTCCCCTTTGCTTTCTTATTTACGTTCTTCATAATTAATCAGACGGCATTTATATATTTTTTATTTGTAAATTTTATTGGGAGTCTCATTTCTATTTAGAAAGTGGTTTAGTATAGTCAGCAATTACACTGATATAATACGCTGTAGACCTGATGTTCAATAAGGAGATAATATAAGGAGATAATTGTTTCTACGTTTGGCACAAGGCCAGCAATTACCCAGTGCATTAGTGGTATTTTATTTTATCGACCCCGTAAAGATGAAAGACAAAGTTGATCTCGAGGGGATTTGAACTCAGGCAGTAAAGGGACGTAACTATGCTAGAAAGCATGGTGTCCAACCCACTACCGATACTGCCACTTTCCCCATATAAGGACATAATGGTAGTTACATTTAAGTGTTATAATTTCAAATATGAAAGTGAATCCAAGGCCTAAAAAGGCCTTTAAAATGGGGTGTTTGAGCTAATGTAGAGCACAAAAAGTTAAATTTTCTTTTAGCCCATTGCACTTCAAAATATATAAGTAACGCATGTCTAAAGTTGGAAAGAAATCGGTCGGGTACTTCTCGAGTTTTAGGGATTTACACAGAGACAGACATACATACTCTGTTTTATATATATAGAGATAACATAAACATATAATTCACTTTTACGTAAATCTAGAATATATTATATAAATATAGCTCTGATTGGGACTTGCGCGCATGAATATATATTCCCTATTATTGTTTGGATAATATGTTTCCATATTTTTATTATTTTCCATCTTTTCAGTTTCTCTCTTGAATATTCCATTGTGTTACTGAATGCTATTTTAGAGATATTTAAAATTCTATAAGTGATATTCCCTGGACTGTTGTTATTTTCTATACCGCTCTCACTTATCTGCGATATAAGACTGTTTATTTGTTATATATACACTTTATTCAACTTTATTTAATGTTGTGTAATGCGGTTCATATATATTTTTATAGGATATTGTTTCTCTTAAAGTAATATAAACTATGATATAATTTACACGGTTATAAATTAATAGTTCATAATTTTAAACTTAGTTATACTAATTCAAACACAAACAGATTTACACACATAAGTGAGTGAGCATGTGTGTATAAAAGTACATATGTCTACGTCAGGTTTAAATATTTTATAAATTTGCGCCAATGAAGAGAGAGCCGGTTTCTAACATAGTCTCTTTCATTTAAACATGTATTAGATAAATACCTATGTATGTCTATGTGTGTTACACGTATGTGTATGTATATAGTTATGGATATTATTATATGCGTGGATTTGCATGTTTTGAGATACATGTGTACACGTGTATAGATTTCTATGTCCACATATGTCTATATGTGGCTACTACATATATAATGTCTGTAGTGTAAGTATATATATATATATATATATATATATATATATAAATGTAATGAAGGAGTAACCAGTCGTCCTTCTTATCTTTTAACTATATATATATATATATATATATGTGTGTGTGTGTGTGTGTGTTTGTGTGTGTGTGTGTGTGCATACGTATATGTATGAGTGTATGTAAGCATATAGTGTATGTATATGTTTTTTTAATGAATATACTTCTTTTAATCTCTGTGATGTGTTTGGGCCTATGTGAGTGAGATAGTTTGATAGATAGAATAAGAGAAATAGTTAGATAGATTGATATGTATGCAGGTAGTTTCTATTTAAACTGGTTGCAATTAAAATGTAGTATATGAAATATTAATATAGCTTTTATGAAACATTGTATAGTGTTTGTGCAGTGAGAATCAATATTTCCTTAATAAGGTCACACATAGTTTGTTAACTGAATTTCATGGAAGTAACTCTAAAGTGGATAATAATTCATAGTTGTTTTGGTGGGGACAGGGACATGGCCTATTAATTCTGGTCCTGTGTGTATAGTGTATAGTGTATATTTATTTTCTCCTCGAATGGACTGCAGAATAACCACTATAATAACGTATAAAGAAATCCTAAAATAAAAAAAAAGAAAAGAAATGTTGATATTCAGAGACTTAAACTACGTCGGGGAAATATTCGGGAGAACATTATTGATTAAATTCTTATAGGTTGGAAATTTTATGAATGTAGCAAAGTATTTCATTATGTTGGTTGGCTGCAAGGATAAATCAAGTTAATATTGAAATTAAAAATACCATCTAAATGAATGAAAAGGATTCTGGTTATTTTCTATATTTATATGTAGCCCTCCAGAAGAAGACATCATGTAGGTTTCCCAGATATTGTCAAACTGTGTATCGTATTTACTTAATGAGAGACTATTTTAGTTGGATATATTTTAGTTCGATGTGATGCTGGTTTTTGCTTCATATGTATCCGTCTTGCAAACGTTGAATTAAAGAATAGAATTTTGTCGTCTTGGTTTTGATGCCAATAAATTGACAAAATAGTGACGATGTTGAAAATGAATCCTATTTTATTGACATTGGTCATTGAACATACGATATTATTTTTTGAAGTTAGAAAATAGTTGCAATCATTTAAGCACTAACATATATGCTTTTGGCTAAATGGTTACATTATGGTCCTCCTTCTTCATGCATTTAGCCGAAAAGGCGCACACGTTGCGAAGTGTTATTTGCATATTCAAACATTCTCGAGGTATTTTCATTCCAGAAAAAGAAATATATATTTAGATGTATAAATAGAAGCGGATAGAAAGCAATATAAAAAATAAAGAATTAACAATTCGTTGAAGGTTACGTAAACATATACATATATATGAATATATATATATATATATATATATATATATATATATATATATAAATATATATTATATAGATCTAACAATCTATTTATATATATATATATATATATATAATATTTATATTATGTTTGAAAAAGCAACGAACTAGAGCTAAGTAAAGAAACGTATGAATAAACAAATAAATAAAGTACACAAACTCGCATATAAGGCATGCGGATACCAGGCACACAGCACACACCATTCAAAATCAAGATGGTATAGGACAAAACCGGAGAGAGTCATAACTTACATATTAGTCTCCGAGGAGGTCACATTATTAGTAATGAAAGAGTTTTCGAAATAAATAAACAGTCATCCCATGCTCTTATTAGAAGAACCAACCCACCGGAAATGTGTAATTATTTCAAGTGAATACGAACAGATGCATGCGTGTTTGATTCAAAGCATGGCCGTCATGAAGTATTAAAAGATATGATCCAACAGACGTTTTCAGATATGAAATCTTGCAAAATAACTACAAAAAGGAAGTATATATATATATATATATATATATATATATATATATATATATATATATATATATATATATATATATATATATATATATATATATATACACATATATATAATTATATATATATATATATATATACACCTCAACTAAAGTGAATTACTTTTCAACTTAACATCATATGAACAAAACAATTTGATTGGTTAGTTCTTCAACTACCTCCAAATAAGGACAAGATACTAACATACTACTAATTTTGAATAACATTATTATTGCTTTTGAAAACAGCTGGTGATATGCATGTAAGTAAATATTCTCTTTATCTGATATTTTGTAACTAACCTTACATAGATCAATAACGAAGTATAGCTACAATGTATTATCTTCATCTAGAAAAGATCGTAAAGCAGTGAAGTATATCTCTATTGATTTGATTTTTTATTTCATTGTTTTAACTTATATATATATATATATATATATATATATATATATATATATATATATATATATATATATATATAGAGTGCATCTAATCTGTTGTAACATTAACTTTGTTGAATAATCCACAAACCGTATAACTCATTGTTATATATATATATATATATATATATATATATATATATATATTATAACAATGAGTTATACGCTTTGTTGATTATTTAACAAAGTTAATGTTACAACAGATTAAATGCACACTACAAATATTTTATCTGTAATATCATTAATATTAAGAATATTAATAAATGGAAAATACTTTATAAAACCATATTTATTTCATTATACGTATTTCAAGGGTCCTAATATTTAAGTACGCTTTCGTCAAATAAAATATAATATTTAGTGTTAAGTGACATATCTTCATGTGAACTTAATTGTATAATCACAAAGAAGATAGTGATTGAAACATTCAAATCTCAAGGGATATATGTTAATGAGGATACGTTAAATCTGAAATAAACCCTTAAATTTAGAGGCTTGATAAATTTTAAAACATTCTTATTTTATATTTTTATGGGTTTGTTATTATAGGGTGAAAAATTATTGTAGACATATTTTAGAGATTGTTATAGATATATAGAGGCAAAGACATATTTACACCTATATATACGGGTATATTTATTTTTAAACATACATCTAAGATGGATGAGCACCATAACATCGAGTGATTTTCCTAATATTGCATCATCGTTGACCAATTCTATCTAGTGGTAAACCACCAAACTTGTAAACACACACACACGCACACACACACACATACACAGACACATATAAGTATCTCTCTCTCTCTCTCTCTCTATATATATATATATATATAAACTTGCTGCGCATATATTGCGTGATGATGTCCCTCACGCCGGACTTCTCTATCATGACTTCGCTCCTGATGTGCTCTCTCAACAAGATTCCTAGCATTGATCACTCGATGGCTCTTTGAGCCTTTACCAGCCTATGTTCTTCTCTCTTCTTTGTAGCCCAAGTTTCACTGACATATAACATTGCCGGTAAAACTGTGCTATTGAAAAGATTGGCGCGGGTGGTCTTGTCCAACCTCCCCTTGAGCACATTCCTTATGCCGTTGAACGCCTTCCATCCAGCACTTACTCTCCGCGAGATCTCCCTCTCAATATGGTACCCGCGCGATCGGAAACTACCACACGGAAGGCCTCCACAAGGTATGAGTTACGATTTTAGGAAATTGGGACTACGTGGATGAGGAAAGCACTATCCAGAGAGGAATGGACGGCATGCTGTGACCAGCTGCGCCAAATCGAGGCGCGACAGATTGGTCGGTCAACGTAATCAAGATGATGTTCATATTAATTGTTTCTACTTTTGGCACAAGGCCAGCAATTACCCAGTACATTATATTCAGTCATGACAGTCATGTTTGAAAATTGCAAACATTACTGTCACCACTGAATTTGAACCTGAAGATTGCGAAAGCATGAAAGTACTTGTTCAATTAACATTTAATATTCTACCATACTATTTCATTATAATATCATTAGAATTTTAAAGGATTGTAAATAAAACGAATTAATCAAACAACGTTGGAATTCCTTTTTATTAATATATATATGTATGTATATATATATGTCTATATGTATGTCAGGTCACCAGTTGGTGCTACTGGTAAAATGCATCCCGGTACAACCTGTCTCATGGTCGGATCGTTGGCGACTAAACTGGCAACCCCAGCAAGGTTTCTTGGTGAGGAGGGTGTCTTTGGACATCCTGCAGGACTAAAAATAAAACCTGTCAAAGGGCAAAGTAGCTCTTAAGAGTCAATGGACATCCAAAATCACCAGGAGAGATGGCCCCTTAGCCTTTGTCAAGGCAGAATTCTAGGAGAAGGAAAACTCTGATATAACACCTGCAACTCTGATGGTATCCAATGATCTTGACATGTTCTTCTTTTTGGTAAATATCATCTTGGTTAAGAGAGTGGGACTGGCTTTGTGCAGTGCGTTTGCTCACTATAAAAGCTTCACAGCACAGGCATTGCTTTTATCTGGAGATCTCTCTGCACTTGTCGTCACATGGTACCATGGCCCAGCACAATGTGTCAATAATTGTCACAAGTGTAGTACCAGAGTTTTCAAGTCGCTGGCTGGACAAAAATGTCGCACTCGTTCAGCGCATCGGTAGGAGTTCTCCTACATGGATATAAAGTAGTGGCCGTACTCGGAAACGAGTTGGCAGCCACCATATATGTATGTATATATATATATGTATGTATGTATATATATATATATATATATATATATATATATATATATATATATATATATATATATATATATATATATATATATATATATATATATGTATGTATATATATATATATATATATATGTATGTATATATATATATATGTATGTATATATATATATATATATATATATGTATGTATGTATGTATATATATATATGTATATATATATATATATATATATATATATATATATATATATATATATATATATATATATATATATATATTAAAATAACAGATTAAAGTTTAAGCAAAGAATCGCTGCTTTCGCCCTTAACGGGATCTTCTGAAACTAACAAAGTCAATCTGTAAACGCAGAACTGGATATTTCAAAAAGCGTTGCAACCGGAGGAAGACAGGAAGACGATACTTTGGTTCGTGGAAACGTTCGCTGGCAAAGAACGGGAAAAAACGTCATTAATAGGAGCGGTAAAAAACAATTACGCGCAAAGACAGAACCACGTTTATGGTATAAAAGAGGTCGTAGACTAATGTTCTCTTAGGTGGTGCATAGAGATGTTCTCTGGCAATGAACGAAAAAACGAAGATAATAAGTCATAGGTGGAGCGTGGAGAACAAAGCACGCAAAGACTAAACCACGTAAATCGTATAGCAGAAGTTGTAGACTAAAATTCTAACTAGGAGACCAAATGAATCTCCGCTACAGAGTTAAGAACAAAGTAAATAAATACAATACAGAAGTAATAGAAACAAATAAATGCATACACGCAAACAGATACGTACATACACAAGCATACGCAAAACCTTACCATAGGTATACAAAACCACGCACATATAAATATGTGTGTGTGTGTATGCTTGTGTACAAATAAATAAATAATTATATAAACGTATATAAGTAAATAAATACGTATATAACAAGCGCACACACATACCTACAAATAAATACACGAATGTTCGGAGACGTAAGTCAACTAAAACAAGAAGTACACATATACACACACCCACCATACGTACGAACCTGCATACTCACGCAGACGCAAAACTCCCGTATATACATAGCCACACCCTAAATACCAGAATATGTAAAAAATTATACGCCAAAATAGTCAAACATACGTACGAGAAGGTATACATACCTTCACAAAACATACGTGTAATATATACTTACCTATGCAAATGATGTCTTGGAACTCATTCGGAATATCAAACTTCGGAATAGGAGCAATTCCTTCCAGCATGACCTGAAGAATAGAATTCGTTCTATTAAGGATTCTAACGCCGTGCACGTCCATTCCGACAAAACTTGCAACCTATATCAAGTGGAGCGCAGTACTTACCATCAACTTCTACACAATGCTGTAACTAAGGATTACCGTAAAACTAATCGGTGTGTCATCAATGAAATCAACGATGGTGGGTTTAAAATCACATCTGATCTCAACATCCTGGACCGGACCGAACCTCTGGACCCTATCTCTCCCCACTTTACCCTGAAGTATCACAAATCCAATTTTCCGAACAACCCCTCTATTTCTCTTATTAACCCTACGAAGTCCGATTTAGGTAGACTTAGTAAAACGATTCTTGATAGAATTATACCTGAAATTAGAAGTTTGGCCCCTCTCGCACTGTGGAACAATTCTTTCGCGGTGATTGATTGGTTCAACGGCATATGTAACAAGGAACATTGCCGTTTTATCCAATTCGACATCAACAATTACTACTCCTCCATCACTTTACCACTTCTCCTTAGAGCTATCAATTTCGCTAAAACACTCACAGTGGTTAAGGATTTCGAAGTTGATGTCATCCTTTATGCCCGAAAGTCGGTGATTAATTTCGACGACTCTATTTGGATTAAACAATCCAATAGTACCCCATTTGACGTGCGTCTGGGCGCCAGTGACTCTGCGGAGGTTACTGATCTTATTGGCCTTTTCCTTCTTTTCTCTATCAAGGACGAATTCCTCAACTCGGGCGGTGGTTTGTACCGTGACGATGGTCTTTTGACCATGACTAAGTGCGGACCTCGTGCTCTCGACAGGTTCAGAAAAGAACTCACAGCCTTCTTTAAAGGCTTCAACCTCTCTATACAGGTTGAGGCCAATCTCTCAGTCGTTAATTACCTCGACGTTACCCTCAATTTATTGAATGGGTTGTATTACCCGTATAGAAAGCCGAATGATACGCTTAATTACATAAGTAAGCATTCCAACCAT
>OZ024750.1:49322174-49334674 GCA_964016885.1 Eledone cirrhosa
ACAAGACTTGGTTGGAATCTTCATCTTGAAATCTTGAAATCGGAAAATTCCTCAACTTTGCGGTGGAATATATTGTTACTGTCTTAAACTGTAACATAGTAAACCTTAATATTATCAAGAATAATATACTTGAACAATTTAAACACCTTAACCTAACAATTGAATTTGGGAACAACGTTAACTTAGCTAACTTACTAGATATATCCCTTAATCTAGATACCGGCCTATATTACCCATACCATAAGGATAATGAGAACTTAAATTATGTAAATTTTAAATCAAACCACCCTATTAATGTTAAAACTGCTCTAGTCAGAAATGTTGAAAAAATAATCTCTAAACTATCTTCTAATAAACTTATCTTTGATGCCAACCCCAACTATTATAATAATGCGCTATCCAGAGCTGGATATCACGACAAAATTAAATACACTAAGGAAACCAATCTTGGCAGAACTTATTGTAATATAGCTGGTTATAAGCATACCAATAACATAAAGAGGAGACCTAGATATAAAAATATAATTTGGTATAACGCTCCATTCTCTCTTTCACTTATTAGTAATATCCCTAAATTATTGTTTAGGTCGTTAGATAATTGCTTCCCTCCTTCACATATTTATAGTAAGATTTTTAATAAGCATACCATTAAATTCTCATATTCACCGACTTCCACCATTTCTAGTTATTATCTCAAAACATAATACTAAAATATTAAATAATAACTCATATGCATCCAACCTTGAGCGTCATAATAATAACACTATAAGGCCCGATGTCAATGTAAACTCTAGACAAGACAAATTAAATATAAATACGACGTCAAACGTAACTTTGATGAATGCTTCAAACAGTAATCTAAGTCAGGAAACATTAGCACCTCCTTTAGCTAATTCCAACACTACAATTCCTATTATAATTATTCCTCGGTCACTTGCAAATAACTCTGTTAATAATCTTAATCGTAAATGCAACTGCCCTAATAGAACTAAATATCCTCTTAATAATTTCTGTCTTGATAAAAATCTAGTATATGAATGTGAGGTGCTAACTAGTACCAATTCTTATACCTACATTGGCTCTACTTCTTTTAAGAATATAACCATTCTTCCTCATTTAAATATCCACTAAAAATAACAAACACTGCACTCTCAGAATTCATCTGGTCCTTAAAAGACAAAAACATTAATTTCAAATTTCTTGACGTAAAATATACAATGCTTCTCCATATTGTAATGCGCCCATATCTAGGGCTTGTAATTTATGTCTAGCTGAAAAAATTACCAATATCTCTAATTTCAACTCTATAATAAATAGACGCACCGATTTATTTATTCTATGCATCCATAAGTCTCTTAGGTCATTTCACGAAGTATACAGCTAATACCATATGTCTTATTCCACGAATAAGGTTAACATTTTTTACACATATATATTTTTTTACACAAATATCTGTTTACACTCTTTTTTTCTCGCATATTGCAGTAGATTCTACAACGTTTTAAACATACTATGACGTTATATGGTTTTCTAAGCTTTAAATCACTCTAGCAAATTCCTTTATCTACTTGGTGATACAAAATATTATTTAAATAGTTCATATTTAATGTTTCTTTATAATCTTTTTTCTCACTATTTTTAAGCTGCTCACCTTTCCTCCTTTATCACATCAATTTTTCTCAGTATAAACCTTCCTTGATTTTGTAAACAAAATATGACGTCATATGTTTTCTTCTTCGTTTTTCTTCGCTTTTTCTACGCCTTTTTCTACGCTTAAATAATTATAACATTTTCCTTTGTTTACGTGTGGATTAAATTAATATTTAAATATTTAAATAGTTTTCCCACATACATAATTTTTTTATATATAATCTATATTTCTGTTATATATAATCTATAATTTTTAATAGTAAACTTTTAATTTTTGACATGGTATGACTACTCTTATTTATTTACTTGTACAAATATATATATTTTCACATAAATATCTCTTCACACATTTTTCTCACATTTTTCAAATACACTCTATTTAAACAAACTATGACATTACATTGTATTCTACGATTATAAATCATTTAATTTAATTTTACTTTATTTTATTTTAATAATACATGTTCACACCTCTTAATACATTTTTTTAGTATATATACCCTAAATAAATATATACCTACTTTCTATATCTGTAATCATAAACCTCATCGATTTATTAATTTATTTATTTCATAGCGGTATAAATTTGTTCAGCCGTTATTCACATCTGTTTTTCAGTCTTGACAGGGTTTCCCGTTTAAAAATCTCTATATATCTCTCCATTCTCTTTCTCTCTCCTCCTTCCTTCTTAAATATTATCTTATCCTTCTTTTTCCATTTCCCTCTTCCCTCTTTTTTCCAATCTTCTCTATCCTTTTACATTTTTTTATCATAAGTTGAATGGACACTTTCTTCTTCACAAGTGTTTTTTTAGATATCATATCATGTTACCTTATTTTATGTGATGAGAACGCAACTATCGTCCCATAATAAAATATATGGAACTTTATTAACCATCTTTTAATTTCGTATATATATTGGTAAACGGATGTATATATATTGGTAAACGGAATAGAAAATGCTGACAAATTGTTCACAGTGAAAAATAGTTTAATTAGGAATAAGTGATAATTAGTAATAGTATTGGTTAGTTTTAAGTTTTGGTTTTAAGTTCTACCGGTTGCGCATTTCTAATGCTTTTCAAAAATAATTTTGAGATAGAGCGTCCGTGATGTTTGCTCTGATCTGATTAGTTTTGGGAATTCTACCTGTTTTTATGTTAAAAATGTTGCTCCAGCGGTATTAAAATAAGTTTTGCCCCAATTCGTGTTGTAAAAATTCTTGTGGTCAAAACAATTTTGATTGGTCGGTAGAGGTCATGTGAATGTAAAAAATTGATTTTGCGCTAAATGTAGGTTTGTGTCGGCTGACTGAGAGATAAGTCTTTCGCAACAAATATGTGTGTGTGTAGTAGTAGTAGTAAAGAGGTTCGTTGTTGTGATAATGGTCAGCAGGGATGTGTGTGCGACCCGCAGCCTGTTGACAGTTCAAATGCCTGTTAAGACAAGTGTGTGTGTGTGTAGCAGAGTAACTTACGCACAGAGTACATATATATACATGGGTACATATACTCTGTGCGTAAGTTATTTGAGAAAATACCGTTAGGGGTTATTATTGAACTTTGGGGTCGATAAAATAAAGTACCAGTAATGCACTGGGTAATTGCTGGCCTTGTGCCTAAAGTAGAAACAATTATTGAACTGTGCTAAATATTATATAAACTTTTTGTCGGAAATCGATAATGGCAGACACTCTGCTTACTCAATAAATGTAAGGGCATGCTGTAATTGTGGCTTGAAAGGCTGAGAATAGCCGTTTAGAGATGTTTCAATTTTTAAAATTGCCTGATTTTTCATCGTCAAAGTTCGTAAGGGATTAAAAACCTAAGTCGGAAACGTATCCGGAATATCACAGAGTAAAGAACATTCCTAATTCTCTGAGATCATCAGAACACCTGATTTTATTTAGAAAATTCAGTGGACCATTGATGACAATCGTAGAAAATCCATCACCGCACTTACAACACATCTCCATGTCTCAGAAAGAATAATCAGTAATGTTGTCCACGATGACATCAGATATAAATCTTATGTAATGAGGAAATGTCAATTTATGTTAGGAAAAATCAAGACCTTTAAACAACCTAAAAGTAGAGTAGAAGTTGATTTGATTTTCTCAGATGAGAAAAACTTTGAGCAAGTTCAGAAATGTAAGAAAACAAATGACATATATTTATGTACAGACACTTCTAAAGTTCCAACACAATTATTCCTGTTACTGTCATAGTTTTGGATATTTTTTCCCTCAGGTCCTACATTAAAGGCCGGTAAAAAAATTGTTAAGCTCTGGGTAGACAGTGTATGTAATGAAAGGCTTTATGTGGTTGAGCAATGCACAGCACAACCAGACAGGGCTCAATAAACGCAGGAATGGATGGATGAAAATGTTCATAACAACACAACCCCTAAAATTTGGCCTCCTAACTCCCCAGACCTCAATCCGTTGGACTACTACGTGTAAAGAGTTGTTGATTGAGAAGTCAATGAACACCCCCATAACACCAATGACATTTTGAAAGCTGGCATAGTCGGAATAATGAGCAATAGGAACCAGGACCATCTAATTCAAACATATATATGATTTCGATCTCGCATAGAAGTTATTGAAGCTGAAGGTGGCTTCATTGATTCAAATTGTAAAAATGAGTATATATGTCCATGCTTATAGCAGAGTTTGAAACATTAAGTTATATATATATATGTATATATATATATATATATATATATATATATATATATATATATATATATATATATATATATGTGTGTGTGTCGTTTCTGAATTTGTTTAGCAATATTCTTTATCTGAAAACGTGTGTTGAAATGGATATTGTTATACTTTGGGATGTAACACATGCGCAAACTAAGCACACAGCACACACAAAAACAAGATGGCGTAGGACAGAAGAAAGGAGAGGCACAAAACAAAGAAAATAATCCCCGGTCACTGATGAGGTCACATAATGTGTGACGAAAGAACTTTGACAATATATAAACAACCATTCGGTTGTGGAACCAACCAACCAACCGGAAATTTATAAATTCTTTAAATTTAAAATTTAGTTTATAATAAATTGGAGTGAACGCTACTGGTGCGTGTGTTTCATATTGGCAACATGACCCTCCCTAAGTATAACAATATATATGTCTATCTATATACATAAACAACTGCTCTCAAATGCCTTACTCAGCTTTTTACATCTATACACACACATATGTATGTATATATATGTATATATATATATATATATATATATATATATATATATATATATATATATATATATATATATATATATATATATATATATATATATATATATATATATGTGAGTGTGCGTGTGTGTGTATAAATATATATATATATATATATATATATGTGTGTGTGTGTATATATATATACATATATACATATATATATATATATATATATATATATATATATATATATATATATATGTGTGTGTGTGTGTGTGTGTAATATCAATAAAGTGCACGAAGGCTACATAAACAAGAACAGAAAAATGCATCATTACCTCCTCAAAAGCATTGCTAGCAGTACGTGTTGGCGTATTAATGTGTTTGTGTAAAAGCAGTGTCAGTTTAAGCAACATGGGAGACCCGACTCTTTTGCTCTGAATCATAAGGGACGAGAGAAAATAAAAGAGAACTGACAGGAAAATGTACGATTATCTTTCAAACAAGGGGATTACGTATGTGAACATTTGTAACTTGAATTGATTTTACAAAAGTATGTACACGTGATACCAAAAGCATGGAAACAATGACTGACGTCAATGAAAAGCGAAGTGAAGAAAATATGTCTGCAGCTGTATATTGCTATGATCCGATAAGTTCAATTAACATGCTGGTGATAAGAAACATGAGTAATATTAACGAAAGAGAAATTGGAAGGAAAGGAGAGGAAAGGAGAGCAAGTGAAAGATCAAAGAAAAAAAAAGAGGAAATATGGGCCAGGAGATGGCGTTGATATATAGGAATATAGTATAGGTATTTCTGCTGACACTTTATATATAAATATACACATAATAACAAACATGTATGAATGTATGTATATATCTATGAATCCATGTATATATATATATATATATATATATATATATATATATATATATATATATATAGGTATGTATATATGTATAAATATATATATATATATATATATATATATATATATATATATATATATATATATATATATATATATATATATATATGTATATATATATATATTTAATACAATAACAGAGAAAGCTTTAAACTAAACTCTGACTGGTAACCATCTCACTCAACAAACATTAGGATATACGTTAGTATAATCCCAATTTTGTGTTTGGGGTGCTATCTATATGTATTTTGTGGAAAGCCAGTTGTATTATTTTATATGAAATATAAATAAAATTAAAATATATCTCTCTTTCCAAACAATTGTTTCATTATATGTTTTCTACAAGTTGGGAGAAGTTTTCCGGTTTATGTAGAAGTCTACATATTTTTCTGTAAGAACATATGCAGGTGGGCACTTATAAATCATCTGTGGATGTCCATTAAACTTTGATATGAGAAAACATTTCTTACCGCAGTTATTTTTCGTGTCCGCTAAGTCGTCCCTTCACGCATCAAATGACCTCCAAATTTGAAGGTCCAGCAGTCTTTAGACTGACGAATATCACATCGTCACGAAGCGGAAAAGGGAGGCAATCGCGAATCACAACAAAGTAAAATAATATACACATGGGTTAATTAGTTTTTTCAAAAACAATATCAATGCTGCGTGTTAAGAACTCAATTAATTTTTATTAAAAATGTATGCATGTATTAATTACACACGCATATATATATATATATATATATATATATGTGTGTGAATATAGACATAGAATATTCGAAAATATTCTGTATGTTTATAATAAACATTTTGAAGACCTAATCGCTATAGAATAGAATACGTCACGTATTACAATTAGATTCTCGATAAAAGCAAGGGAAGTAATCTACGCGTTTCATTCTTGTTAGAAATCTTCAGGACTACATATCCAGTGCTTTTATCGAGAATGACACAGCTAGAGACTTATAGAATACTTAGCTGTGTACAGGAACTGGTTTGAAAGAGCGGTTGCCGGTCCGGCAGAAATTAGAAATTGGAATCAATGCTCTGAAATAGCGATATATATGTGAATATAGACATAGAATATTCGAAAATATTCTGTATGTTTATAATAAACATTTTGAAGACCTAATCGCTATAGAATAGAATACGTCACGTATTACAATTAGATTCTCGATAAAAGCAAGGGAAGTAATCTACGCGTTTCATTCTTGTTAGAAATCTTCAGGACTACATATCCAGTGCTTTTATCGAGAATGACACAGCTAGAGACTTATAGAATACTTAGCTGTGTACAGGAACTGGTTTGAAAGAGCGGTTGCCGGTCCGGCAGAAATTAGAAATTGGAATCAATGCTCTGAAATAGCGATATATATGTGAATATAGACATAGAATATTCGAAAATATTCTGTATGTTTATAATAAACATTTTGAAGACCTAATCGCTATAGAATAGAATACGTCACGTATTACAATTAGATTCTCGATAAAAGCAAGGGAAGTAATCTACGCGTTTCATTCTTGTTAGAAATCTTCAGGACTACATATCCAGTGCTTTTATCGAGAATGACACAGCTAGAGACTTATAGAATACTTAGCTGTGTACAGGAACTGGTTTGAAAGAGCGGTTGCCGGTCCGGCAGAAATTAGAAATTGGAATCAATGCTCTGAAATAGCGATATATATGTGAATATAGACATAGAATATTCGAAAATATTCTGTATGTTTATAATAAACATTTTGAAGACCTAATCGCTATAGAATAGAATACGTCACGTATTACAATTAGATTCTCGATAAAAGCAAGGGAAGTAATCTACGCGTTTCATTCTTGTTAGAAATCTTCAGGACTACATATCCAGTGCTTTTATCGAGAATGACACAGCTAGAGACTTATAGAATACTTAGCTGTGTACAGGAACTGGTTTGAAAGAGCGGTTGCCGGTCCGGCAGAAATTAGAAATTGGAATCAATGCTCTGAAATAGCGATATATATGTGAATATAGACATAGAATATTCGAAAATATTCTGTATGTTTATAATAAACATTTTGAAGACCTAATCGCTATAGAATAGAATACGTCACGTATTACAATTAGATTCTCGATAAAAGCAAGGGAAGTAATCTACGCGTTTCATTCTTGTTAGAAATCTTCAGGACTACATATCCAGTGCTTTTATCGAGAATGACACAGCTAGAGACAGCTATTAGGTCTTCAAAATGTTTATTATAAACATACAGAATATTTTCGAATATTCTATGTCTATATTCACATATATATCGCTATTTCAGAGCATTGATTCCGATATGATATATATATATATATATATATATATATACATAAGATACGGAGAATCAGTGGTGCGGCGAATTAGAATTTCTCAGACATATTACAATCGTTTCTTTGGCGACTAGCTGGGGGCACGATCGATGCGATGATCGAACCTGACTCTGAAATTGCAAGTTTTATCAGACACTTCTCAATCCTGTTCATCAGATAACCGATTGTAATATGTGTACTAAATTATAATTCACCGTACCACTATTTCTCTCTTACTTGTGACATTATACTCTGCTCTGTAAGAGCATCGAGTGCTCAAATGGCCTACCGCATAAGGACGCTTTAAGCATTTCACACCAATCATATATACGTATATATATAGTAATAATAATAATAATAATAATAATAATTTGAGGACTAAAATCGAAAGAGGGCTTGATAAGGATAAATATATATCAAATATATAAGAACAGTAGAGCAAAGATTTTAATAAATATACATATATATATATACGATATTAAATAAATGGAAACTATATTTATAAAACCATATTTATTTCATTATATATATTTCAGGGATATCATATTAAAAATATGGTATGCCTTCTTCAGACAAAATACAATATAAACAGTCTTATAAATAGATAGATTTGACATACCTTACAACTTCAACTTCCATTTAAAAAGTTGATTTGGTAGTGAAAAATGTTAGAGACAGTTATAATAAGAGAGAAAGAAAAAAGCGAAGAAAAAGAAGAAATGCATACAACTAAATAGAGAGAGATAGATATATAGAGATAGATAGAGAGAAGAAATTCATGTAAAGAAACAGAGAGAGATAGATAGAGAGAGAAAAAACACAGAGGGAGATAGATAGAGAGAGAGAGAGAAAAGAGAGAGAGAGAGAACAAATAGAGAGAGATAGATAGAGATAGAGATAGAGAGAAAGAAAATAGGTAGTTGGGCAACAGTTGAATGACGTATCAATGATATATTTATTTATTTATTTATTTATTTAGTTCTAGTATTAAGGTAGAGAGAGATATATGTATATATATATATATATATATATATATATATATATATATATATATATATATAAAATATTAAACAAATAATGAATAAACAATTCCTTATATTAAACAAAAAAAGTTCATTATTTAACGATCGTTTCTAGGATATATATGTGTTAGAATTGGTATGCATATTCAACAGATCTATGTACAAAATTATACAAAATTATACAAATTATCAAGATTAAATATACATACCAAACACATATATACGCCGTCTTCAGAAATAATCATTCTGAAGACGGCGTATATATGTGTTTGGTATGTATATTTAATCTTGATAATTTGTATAATTTTGTATAATTTTGTACATAGATCTGTTGAATATGCATACCAATTCTAACACATATATATCCTAGAAACGATCGTTAAATAATGAACTTTTTTTGTTTAATATAAGGAATTGTTTATTCATTATTTGTTTAATATTTTATCTTGACTCTGTATACCGTTTATCTTTCACCGAAAGTGATTTTTCATTACATCTCTTCTTTCCATGATATCCGGAATACATTGAGTTCTTCATACGGATTGGACACTACCGTAAACTCTTGGTAGATTTATCTACATATATATATATATATATATATATATATATATATATATATATATATATATATATATATATATATATATATATGTATATATATATATATTTATTAAAATAACAGATTAAAGTTTAAGCAAAGAATCGCTGCTTTCACCCTTAACGGGATCTTCTGAAACTAACAAAGTCAATCTGTAAACGCAGAACTGGATATTTCAAAAAACGTTGCAACCGGAGGAAGACAGGAAGACGATACTTTGGTTCGTGGAAACGTTCGCTGGCAAAGAACGGGAAAAAACGAATATAATACGTCATTAATAGGAGCGGTGAAAAACAATTACGCGCAAAGGCGGAACCACGTTTATCGTATAAAAGAGGTCGTAGACTAATGTTCTCTTAGGTGGTGCATAGAGACGTTCTCTGGCAATGAACGAAAAAACGAAGATAATACGTCATATGTGGAGCGTGGAGAACAATAGCACGCAAAGACAAAACCACGTAAATGGTATAGCAGAATCCATAGACTAAAATTCTAAGGCCGAATGATGAATGATACGCTTAATTACATAAGTAAGCATTCCAACCATCCTGCCAACATAACCAAGACCCTGGTAAGAAACGTTTCCTTGAGGCTTTCTCGTCTTTCCGCCAACGAACGTATTTTCAAAGACCATTCCACTTATTACAATGAAGCTCTTGCTCGAAGTAGATTTGTCGATAAGGTTACATATACAGAGTACGAAAATAGACCTAGAAGTAATAGACCCCGTCGCATTTGTTGGTATAACCCACCATATAATATGGAGGTGGCCACACCATTAGCTAAGATCTTTCTTTCCCTTATTACGAAGCATTTTCCCCCTACACATAAATATAGTAACATTTTTAATAGAAATACTATTAAAATTTCTTACTCTACGACTCCTAACCTTGCACATAACCTCACAGCTTCAAATTTAGCTAAACTACCTAGCCGTAGGAACACGTGCAACCCTGTAGTTATTACTAACTGTAATTGCAGGAATCGGGCTGATTGCCCCCTATCCGGGAAATGCCTCTCTAGTAACATTGTCTACAAACGTAAGGTTGTAACACCCACGTCCCGTAGGGCCTACATAGGGTTAACCGCCAATAGTTTCAAGCAGCGTCTTTACATGCATACCCATTCTTTTCGTTACCCTCTTAGAGGAATATGACGTCACTTTCAGTTTATATCTGGAGTCTAAAAGACAACCACACCCAATAAAAGTTACACTGGGAGATCCTAGCTAGGGCTAGATCGTATAACGGAAATAAAAGACCATGTGACCTCTGCGCCACTGAGGCCATGGAAATACTCTACGCCACATACCACATCTTAAACAAAAAATCTGAGGCAATTTTGGCTTGTAAACATAAATTGCACAAAACTTTCCTGTATTACAGCCCCACGTTATACCCTAACGGATTGTACGATCTATACGTGGATATTTTACGTCTCGATGTGGGAGCTAAGTATATGTTTTGTTTATAACTTTACTTATTTGCATAGGTAAGTATATATTACCCATATGTTTTGTGAAGGTACGTATACCTTCTCGTACGTATATTTGATTGGTATGGCGTATAATTTTATATATTCTGGTACATATGGTTTGGCTATGTGTATACGGGAGTATTGAGTCTGTGTGAGTATGCAGGTTCGTACGTATGGCGGGTGTGTGTATATGTGTACTTCATGTTTTGGTTGACTTACGTCTCCGAACATTCGTGTGTATATATGAAGGTATGTGTGTGCGCTTGTTATATATTTATTTATTTATATACGTTTATATAATTATTTATTTATTTCTATACACGCATACACACACACATATTTATATGTGCCGGGTTTTGTATACCGATGGTAAGTTTTTGCGTATGCTCGTGTATGTACGTATTTGTTTGCGTGTATGTATTTATTTATTCTATTACTTCTGTATTGTATTTATTTACTTTGTTCTTAAATCTGTAGCGGAGATTCATTTGGTCTCCTTGTTAGAATTTTAGTCTATGACTTCTGCTATACCATTTACGTGGTTTTGTCTTTGCGTGCTATTGTTCTCCACGCTTAACATATGACATATTATCTTCGTTTTTTCGTTCATTGCCAGAGAACGTCTCTATGCACCACCTAAGAGAACATTAGTCTACGACCTCTTTTATACGATAAACGTGGTTCCGCCTTTGCGCGTAATTGTTTTTCACCGCTCCTATTAATGACGTATTATATTCGTTTTTTCCCGATCTTTGCCAGCGAACGTTTCCACGAACCAAAGTATCGTCTTCCTGTCTTCCTCCGGTTGCAACGTTTTTTGAAATATCCAGTTCTGCGTTTACAGATTGACTTTGTTAGTTTCAGAAGATCCCGTTAAGGGTGAAAGCAGCGATTCTTTGCTTAAACTTTAATCTGTAATTTAATAAATATTTGCTCTACGGTTTTTATATATTTGATATATATTTATCCTTATCGAGCCCTCTTTGGATTTTAGTCTTCAAATTTATTATTATTACTATATATATATATATATATATATATATATATATATATATATATATATATATACATATATATATATTAATTCGGGATGGTTGTTTGCAAAAACACCGAGCATTATAATAAATGTTCGGTAAATCCATACGTACATATATATATGTGTGCATGTATGTATATATATATATATACATACTACTGTACGTCTGTATACATATATGTATGTACGTATACATACTTATATTTAAGTAACAGCCGTACTAAGAGTGAGAAATATCTATATATTTATAGTGAAGGCATGTGGCTGAG
>OZ024750.1:49339674-49354674 GCA_964016885.1 Eledone cirrhosa
ATGTATGTATATATATGTGTACATACTACTGTACGTCTGTACGTTTTCAGTGCACCCGGCCGATTAACCCACTCGATATGCAACTTGGGCTACTCAGCCGTTAATATGCATAAGGTAAGTATATACGTTCAACAATCTGGCAGGAAGGTATACGTTGATGATGATAGCTAATAAGCTTGAAACCAGTACAGCGTTCCTTTGTCAGTGTTGAACAAACGAGCAACAATGGTTGCTGGACACTACGGCTTAATATGGGATGTTTGTTTACACAAACACCGAGCATTATAATTAATGTTTGGTGAATCCATACGTACATATATATATGTGTGCATGTATGTATATATAGGTGTACATATTACAGTACGTCTGTATACATATATGTATGTACGTGTACATACTTATATTTAAGTAACAGCCGTACTAAGTGTGGGAAATGAAATTACGTTTCATTTTTTCCGTTTATCGTTTTCGGTGCACCCGGCCGATTAATCCACTCGATATGCAAATTGGGCTACTCAGCCGTTAATATGCATAAGTTAAGTATATACGTTCAACAATCTGGCTGGAAGGTATACGTTGCTGACGATAGCTAATAAGCTTGAAACTAGTACAACATTCCTCTGTCAGTGTTGAAGAAACAAGCAACGATTGTTGCTGGACACTACGGCTTAATACGGGATGTTTGTTTACAAAGACACCAAGTATTATAATAAATGTTCGGTGAATCCATACGTACATATATGTATGTGTGCATGTATGTATATACATATACATGCTACTGTACGTCTGTATACATATATGTATGTACGTGTACATACTTATATTTAAGTAACAGCCGTACTAAGAGTGGGAAATGAAATTTCGTTTCATTTCTTCCGTTTATATATATATATATATATATATATATGAACGAGTAGGACCCCGAAGGCTGAGCTCAAGCCGTTTCGACGGCTAACTCTGGACTAAAAATTTTAGAAACGGCTTGAGCTCAGCCTTCGGGTCCTATTCGTTCCTATTACCCACTCTACTACCCTAAGTATTGAGTACTTTGGTGCGTTATGGTCCACCTGGTTTCTAACCACATTTCCTCCGTTATATATATATATATATATATATATATATATATATTGTTATACTTTGGGAGGGTCGTGTTGCCAATAAGAAACACACGCACCAGTTGCTTTCACTTCAATTTAATTTATTAAATATTTATAAATTTACAAATTTATAAATTTCTGGTTGGTTGGTTGGTTCCACAACCAGATAGTTGTTTATATATATATATATAGTCATAGTTCTTTCGTCACACACTCTGTGACCTCTTCAGTGACTGGGGATTTCTTTCTTCGTTTCTGTGCCTTTCCTTTCTTCTATCCTACGCCATTTTGTTTCTTCACAAAATGGCGTAGGATAGAAGAAAGGAAAGGCACAGAAACGAAGAAAGAAATCCCCAGTCACTGAAGAGGTCACAGAGTGTGTGACGAAAGAACTATGACTATATATATATAAACAACTATCTGGTTGTGGAACCAACCAACCAACCAGAAATTTATAAATTTGTAAATTTATAAATATTTAATAAATTAAATTGAAGTGAAAGCAACTGGTGCGTGTGTTTCTTATTGGCAACATGACCCTCCCAAAGTATAACAATATCGGTTTCAACACACGATTTCAGATAAAGAATCTTGCTAAACAAATTCAGAAACGATATATATATATATATATATATACATATATACGTGTGTGTGTATATGTATAAACATATATATATAACAGAATTAGAAGCTTTCGCTGTATTTTTGACTAAAGAAATTTTAGCCTGATAGTGGGCTTTAGAACCATCTAAGAAATAGATAAAAATTAGTACTGACTACGTCAGTACACATCTTTTTCTACTAAGGTACACACAATGGAAGAGGCTATATTTTAAGGCTACATTTTCCTTAGTGATGCAGCATTTAGCTTGCTGAATACAAACCTTCCCCTCGTACAGTATTTATATGATGCTACTGATTTTCTAGCCGTGGCTGCCTTCACTGTAAATAACTATGAGTATTGGCTCCGTCAATTCTCATCTTAGAGTGTTCTAAACACCAGTATCAGTCTAAATTGCTTTAGTCAAAATTACGGTGAAATCTTCAATATCTATTATCAAACTCGCCCGCTGTTTCAAACCAAATTTACTATACATAGGGATTTATATATGTATGTAGGCCCATCCAATATTTGCTTGCAGAGAAAGCGGATGTTAAACGAATACGATGATGATGACGATGATGTTGATAATGATGATGATGATTTTGCTTGTGTTTGTGTATTTTTAGGAATAAACAAGTTCTCCGTTATCTGCAGTGAAGTCGGCAACGTCTAGGAAAGCAGTAGCATCATATAAATACTGTACGAGGAAAAGGTATGGACTCAGCAAGATAAGCCCTGCACCATTAAGGACAATGTAGCCTCTGGCGTTGTGTTTACAATTTTTATTTTATTATATAACATTTATGCAATATACAGCAGATGATGTCACCAGGATCTTACGTACCCTGGTAACTGACATGTTTATAGCCTCTGCACTCCGGCCTCCTGTCATTTTTCTCAATAAAAATTAACTGCGTTCCAGCACCATCAACTGGATACAAAATCGAGGCTGCGTGAGTTGCGTGGCGTCGAATGCTTTCCTACTAATACATTATGTTAATTATATGAAATGACTAGTGAACCACCAAACATAGGTGTATAGCTTACTGAGTCCATACCTTTCCCTTCGTATTTTCCCCAGAGTTCTCAATACTTGCGGTAGTAGAGTGGGTAATATGAATATTTATGCATAGAGTGTCTGCCCATATATGGACTATAACATTTGAGGAGACCAGCTAAATTCCTGCCGCTCGAATACTGGCTCTTCAGTTCGGATCTAGCTGTTGAAACGGCAGGAGCTCAGCCGTCGGGGTCCTGAAATATTTCATGTCAGTATATATATATATATATATATATATATATATATATATATATATATATATATATATATATATATATATATATATATATATATACAATATTGATATTTATGTTTAATGCACTTGATCTTACCGAAAATTAATTTAAATATGAATGAGTGTTTAAATTAATGAAGTGAAATTTAATAATCAATTCTAATCAAATGAACCATATAGATTTAATTAAATAATTATTTTTTGTCAACCCACATTATAGTAATGACATACAAATTAGATAATTATAATATCTTAAATATGTGATATGCAAATTAAAAATGAAGAAACTAGAATTTGAAATTTATGAATATTTATTTCTAAAAAGCTTTAAATAATTATTTAGAAAGCAACAAATATTGTAAACTGGAGATTCAGCTAAAAATCATTTCCGTTTCATCGATATATATATTCACAAGTTGTATATTTTAATAACTTTAATGTGTAGTCAATTATGAAAATTAACACCAACAATTTTAAGTTAAAATTAGAATTAATTGTTGACAATATAAAAATGATGTTCTGACAGACCTCGCATCACAACAACGGCCGCGTGGCGTCAAGATATCTATCTATCTATCTCTATATATATCCGCGGCTCGTCAGACATCTTACCATGTGACAAAATCGTTTTTCCATTACCATTGTAAAGGGTCTGACGAGCCACGGGTTACATAGTCGGGATAGATCGATACAGATCGAACATTGAGCTGATCAGTGACGAAACGCGCGTCACCAACCAATAAACGTAATGAAGGAGTAACCGATCGTCCTTGTTATTTTATTCCACTATATATATATATATATATATATATATATATATATATATATATATATATGTGTGTGTGTGTGTATGTGTGTGTGTGTGTGTGTGTATGTGTGTGTGTGGGTGTGTGTCTGTGTTGTGTACGTGTGTGACTGTGTGTGTGTATACATATAATTGTTTCTACATTTGGCACAATGCCACCAATTATGCCAGTGTATTACTGGTACTTTATTGTATCGACCCGGTAAGGATGAAAGGCAAAGTTAACCTCGGCTGGATTTGAACTCAGAACGTAAATGGCCATATCTCTATGTTACAAAGCATGTTACCTGAGGTTCTGTGTGTATAAATATGATAAAGTGTTAAGGGTAATGACCACTTCGGTCACGGATGACCATCGGATTTGCACTTACTCCCTAGAAAATTCCCTTCAGAGACACAAGTTCGGTTATAGGACACCAACAATAGCACATGCATACCACACTCTCCTCTCGGCACCACCGGGGTTGACCAAGGGAAAGGCAAATGACGATCAGATTGACACAAGTGATGTCGAAACACATTTCTATAGCTGAATAAACTGATGCAACATTAAATATATTGTATTGCAGCGTTTCTGAGGACATTTGGCAGTATCGGTAGAGGATCGGACGCCATGCTTTGCAGCATAGAGTTACGGCCCTTTATGGTCTGAGCTCACATGCCTCTGAGGTTAACTTTGCCTTTCATCCTTCCTGGGTCGATAACGTAAAGTACCAGTAATATACTGGAATAATTGCTGGCCGTGTGCCAAAAATAGAAACAATTATTACACATGGCGGATCTCGTCCCATCTACAGGGCGGAGCGCAGCAGATTTTGTCCAGAGAATGATAGAAAAAAGATATGCAAAATAAATATAGAGCGGGAATGTCTCCAGTACAAAACTGGTACATTTACATCGACATTAAATGAATAAAACGTGAAGGTGACCTCGGCTGGATTTGAACTGAGCGAGCAGAGAGTCAAAACGATTTCCATAAAGTAATCTATAAGAACGTCGAACGATTCAGCCGTTTCGCCTTACACCCCCCCCCCCCCCCCACAATAAACACGGACAAACAGACAGACAAACAGACAGACGCGCA
Source organism: Eledone cirrhosa (assembly GCA_964016885.1). Lineage (NCBI taxonomy): Eukaryota > Metazoa > Mollusca > Cephalopoda > Octopoda > Eledonidae > Eledone > Eledone cirrhosa. Next base: position 49,344,560 of record OZ024750.1, read on the forward strand.
GACACACACACCAAAAATACACACACGCACATATACATACATATAAACATATATATATGTATATAGATATATATACTAGACATGAAAAATGCGCAAGCTCAAAAGTGCCACAGAATGTTATAATAAACCTTCAAAAGTGTGGGACTAGAGTTGTTGCTAAAAAATATTGTAATCATTATATATCGTACATTCTGTGGCATCCTTTATAAAAATAGCTTAAACCAACGAAGCCTTTATTTTTACGCTATTTCACTTAGTTAATTCTTAGAGTGTAACATATAAAAATATGATTTACAACTATAAAATAAATTAATTAATATAATAACAGAGCTGCGGAGCTGAAATTTAGGAAATAATGGAGTATCGGATCCTGAGTTGGAGCCAGTCAATTTTTGGCCGACTCTGCAGCCCTGTATAATACATTTCATATTAAAGTTATTAATAAACCTATTTTACACTTCATGCAAATTACCACGAGATATTGATATTAGATATAAGATACAGCGCAATATCTACAGCTGTAAAAGTACGAAAGCGAAGTAATAATAAGTGGCTTAAGGTAATTCCAATATGAAAGTTTGTAGTGATAAAAATTTGATAATGCAATACGATTGTTAATATTATAGTTCTATGAAAATGTAACAATAGATAACTAAATTATTTTACTATTAGTATATTTAAGAAATTATCATTATAGATTTGATCGTTCATATAAGCATCATATTAAGTTTCAACACAATTATTTTGTTACTATGAGTATATGATAATAATATTACGTAATTATTTATAGCTGTTATTACATTAAACATAGATGTATTTCTTTTTATGTTACACTCTAAGAATTAACTAAGTGAAATAGCGTAAAAATAAAGGCTTCGTTGGTTTAAGCTATTTTTATAAAGGATGCCACAGAATGTACGATATATAATGATTACAATATTTTTTAGCAACAACTCTAGTCCCACACTTTTGAAGGTTTATTATAACATTCTGTGGCACTTTTGAGCTTGCGCATTTTTCATGTCTAGTTTAATATTTTTTAAGGCAACGCTTGTAATAACTCTAGTTAAACAGGATATATATTAATAATAAATTATCGTTGTAATATAATTAGATTATGTAATTGTTATTATAAATTATCTTATAAATATTAGTGTAAGATGTATAAAAATATTTTCAGACTTTTAATATAAACAACTACAAAAAACAATCAATATTAAATCAATATATTATACATAATAGAAAACATAAAATATACAATACAAAAACAAAATATTTACATACAATTGCAATTATCAGTGTATATACATTTTCTTTATATTCCCTGAGCAAATTAATAAGATTTGTTTTTATTGTACATAATTTGATGACTTGTTGGAGTGTATTAAAAGATAGCAACAATTTGTGATTAAATTGTTATCTTAAGCAACTCACTTTTTAATAGTTGTTGGCTGAGCGAAATTGTAAAAGCCTATGAGCAAATATAAAAAAAAATACACAAACAACATTTCCTTGTGTTATTACAACATTAGATAAAATAATTGAGCAATGTCGTTATATTTTGCTCTTATTGCACATTAATAGTGTTTCTATTTTTCGGCACAAATCCATTACGGCAGTCCATTACTGGTACTTTATTTTATCGAATTAGTAAGTATGAAAGTCGAAGTTAACCTCGGCAGGATTTGAACTTAGAATGCAAAGGACCATAACAATACTGCAAAGCATGGTGTCTGACGCTCTACCAATACTTGTGTTGAGCTGGTCATTAATTTATGGTGGTCGTGCGTGGAGTAGAGCAATCGCTAGTTGAAATATTATGAACAAAACATTTTTATTTGCCGAAGAACATATTTTCAATACTGTTTGTGAATGTGACGAAGGAAATACATTCTGATATGGAACAGTGTACAAAGTGTGTCTGTGAATAACATAATGTTACCTCATGTTGTTGTCAAGACATAATGGATTTCGTATATCCAGTTAGAAGATGAAACCTAGCCATCTCGGATTAGTTATATTTCATGCCATGTGTAAACGTGTTTGAGGATAGCAAAATATGCGCGTTAATTATAATAATTAGTTAATAATATTACAAAATATACCTAATTAAACTCTTTGCTTGAAATTTTATCATTCTTCGTTTATATATATATATATATATATATATATATATAGAGAGAGAGAGAGAGAGAGAGAGGGAGAGAGATTTATCTAGTCCTTCGCTCAAGATTAATCTATAAGTTTAGATGTTTGCCTTCGTTTAAGTAAATATTACAGTAAGATTTTTAATATAAACAACTACAAAAAACAATTAATATTAAAACGAAAAAATTATCAATGATAAAAGAAGCGGATGCAACTTTTTTTTTTATAAAGTTATATTCCTGTTTCTTTAAAGAACATTTCATTTTTGTTCTATTGTAGGCGAAATAATGCAATGGTTTAATAGGGAAGATATAACTTACGAATTATGTCTCTAACCGTGTAACGCTTTTTAAGTAGATAACTACAATTGAAAATACTAAAGAAATGGAACCAACAATTCAATTTGAAAGTCGTCTAGTGACAGTGTATTACTGGTACTTTATTTTATCGACCCCGTAACGATGAAAGGCAAAAATGCAAATGCTTAAAATTTAAATTGCCTTAATTCTATCGTCTGCTGTTTCATTAAAGGGAGATTCTCGTCTGTATTTAATTCTATCGTCTACTGTTCCACTAAACAGATATACCTCCACTATCGTCTCTATTTATACATTTTAACTTATAACTTATACACATTTGATTTGAAATATTTTATCTAGTCCCCCCTCTCAATATTATGATGATTTCTTTCGAATGAAACAGTTCTAGTCCTGTAGAAGCCATTTATATATATAATTGAACTGAGTTAAAAATTCACAATATTTATAATTAAATAAGCTCATATATATATGTGTGTATTTATCTGTTTATTGTATTATATATAATGTGTGTATATACAGGATGTCCCCCAAAAATATATACACACTTCAACAGCATTCTAATAACTATTGCCTGTACAGGTAATCAAAGTGTCAATCGAATGTTAGTTTCGTGTTTTAACAGTACAAATTTACAATACACACATAAAACCAGTGTATATACATACATGAGTGTGTATACACATACATGAATGTGTATATACAATATATATGTATATATATATAGACACATATATTCACGGTGCAACGGTACATTAAAATATAGATGCGGGAGAGGGGGGGTGTATATATAGGGGCGCTGGGGATAAAGGAGTGTAAAGCGTGTGTAATTGATATATTGAAGGAGAGGAGCGTGCAGCGATAGAGTAACAAATATATAGAGAGGGGGAGAGATGGTATTGAAGGGGAGGAGTGCAAAGCGAAAGAGTAAGAGATATATATAGAGACGGAACAGATAGAGAGAAACAGGCGTAAGTAACAGTGGAAGAGATATAGAGAGAGGTACTCTGATTGGTTGAAAATTAGCCAATGACATACGATCACCACCACCACGGCTATCCCCGAAAAATGTTTATAGAAGCTAGGCATATATGTTAGAACACGAAAGGTGAACATTCTGTTGTTTCACACTTTTCGTGTTCTAACAGATATATATATAATATATATATATATATATATATATATATATATATATATATATATATATATATATATATATATGTGTGTGTGTGTGTGTGTGTGTGTGTATAGGTTATATTTAATTTGTTGGTATTCAACAACAAAAATATTTCTCCAGGAGACTCCAACCCTGAAGGTTGCATTTTTTCAGGGTATGTCAATATTTATTTATAAAACTAATCTGTATTATATTTTATCTGATGAAAGCGCACCGTAATCTGCTTTGGTGGCCCTTGAAATATGTATAATGAAATAAATATGGTTTTCTAAATATAGTTTCCATTTGTTAATATATGATATATATATATACAATATATATATAGAGAGAGAGAGAGAAAGAGAGAGACATAGACAGACAGACAGAGAGTGAGACAAAGAGAGAGAGAGGGGGAGATAGTATAGAGTTAACCGAACAGAGATGTACGGACCACATTCTTTTCTGTCGGTTGCGAGGCAGATAAAGGGAAGCGCTCAAAGACCTGTATAAATGGTGCAAATCGGAGTATTTTATGTATATTATATATGGAGACCATATTCAGTTGATTTAGATTTATTTAAAACTCCATTATACATATTTCACTGAGAACTATTGCTTATGATAGCCCGAGCGCTTTAGACGGCAGAACCTAAAATAAACATTGAATGTTTCTAAACTTTTAAGTTTAGAAAAATCTAATAATTTCCCAGAAAGAAATTTTCTTTTCATGATACGGGAGGGTTGGCCGAGTTCTTATATTTCGATCTTTATTAAATGTTATATAAAGTTACTATATTATAGTCATTATTATATTGAGGGCGGTGGATTGGCACTATCGGTAGAGGGTCGGACGCCATGCTTTGACGCATAGAGTTGCGGCTCTTGTCATTCTGAGTTCAAATCCCGCCGAGCCTAACTTTGCCTTTCAACCTTACGGGGTCGATAAAATAAAGTACCAGTAATACACTGGGATAATTGGTGGCCTTGTGCCAAAAGTAGAAACAATTATTACATTGAATATTGTTATCGGATCTCTACACACTAATTTCAAATCCCACCGAAGCGCAATTTGGCTTTCGTTATTTATGGTATTGATAAAGAATCTATCAGATTAGTGTTGGAAGAGCCCTCTGTTTTTATAGCTGTGCCATACTCGATTTTTCACCTGATAAAAGGTTGGTGAGTAGAGATGATACATGTGACTGTTCCCGAAAACCATGAATGAATGCATGGTACGTATTGCATGCAAAACATACTAAATTAGGAATGTGGGAAATATATGTTTTTGCTTTGATCGTTCATAAGTTTAATAACTTTTCAAGGAAGGTGCATGGCATTAAACCCTAACTGTATATACAATATTTTTACAAAGGTCCGTGTACAATATATGTATGTAGAACTTCGAATAAATTACTAAATATATGTTTCGATTCCGTAAAGCGACTGAAAGTACAAGACGCCCCTATTGCAAGATTAAACCACCAGCTATTGCTAAAATTCGTTATCAGCTGCGTCTGCGGAAGTAAGCTGAAATGATGTGTTTTGCTGAAGAACACCACATACAACCGAGTCCTGGTATGGAACCTTTGACATTAGCATCGTATGTGTAGCATCCTTACCATTAGATCACTAATGAATAACCATGAGGACACTTTATACCATAGCGTGGATTTGAATAAGACTATGTAGAAGCCATATATCGAATGTTATGGATAGAAATATGTACGACTGACGATTATAAAACTTTTAAAACTAACATGAGATTTACATAAAGAAGATTTATTCTTTCTAATATGTGTTTCTTTTCTTAGTAAATCTGCAAAAATAAAAAATATGGTTTCTTGGCTTAAATTTCCCATGCAAGTGAAATACTTGAATATGCCTAATTACCTTAAAGAATATTAATCTTATGCCATTGCATTTTTATAACTGGTTAAGCAACTGATCTCTGCGGCAAATGAGAATTCTGAGAAATTCAGAAAAAAAAAATATATTACTACATATTAGATATAAACATGAGTTAACACAGTATGAATATGTGAGTGTATTGCCTTTATATATGCAAAGGTGATAACAAAATGCCGGCGACTCAATGGCGCTGTGTCGAGTTATGCGCATGTTTCGTCAATTAGCCTCTTACCAAAAACCATTTTATTGAAACTAGAAAATAACAATCAAAACAATTGCAATGTTGTTACGAATATATTTATTCAACCTTGGATTGTCCGTCATTATGTATAATCTGTATTTATTACACTGAAGTAACAACTAGCGTTGCTTATTCATAAGAGGTCAGGCATATCTTTTCACTTTTCCATGAATTCAAGTAAAACTGAAACATGAATACATAAGTATACGCACACACATATACATGTATATATAAATATAGACACACACACATACACACACACACACATACGCACACACACATATATATATATATATATATATATATATATATATATATATATATATATATATATATATATATATGAGAGACGTAAAATAAGAAAGTTATAATATTAACTTACTTACTAAAATTTCACTCCCAACTAATTAGTTTCTGAAATGGAATAAATATACTTTCCGAAGAAAATATGGAGAAGCATTTCGTCGTCAGGGAAGACTATTCTCAGCTAAGTATCCAGGCAAAGCGTGGACTATGGAAACTTATACAAAAATAATTCAGTGGATAGAAAATAGCAAAGCGTGGACTGAATTCCTAGCCATTGAGAAAATCACTGCCTCTGCGTCGGTGGCAAATTAAAAAAAAAATCAATCACGTGACATCGAGGTCAATCACTGGAAAGTGATTTGTTAATAAGACAGCGGCCTGCCTGCTACCATAGCAGCAGTCTTGGCCAATATTGCTCGAGAAATTATTTGGAGATAATTATAAAGAATTAATATCTAGTAACATATATATACATACAGATGCATATCAATGCTAGCAAATATATAGGTTTTGTCTTAGTAACTTTGTGGTTCAATGCATGGGGTTGCAGAACAATAATATGAGAGACGTAAAATAAGAAAATTATAAAATTAACTTACTTACTAAAAGTTCACTCCCAACTAATTAGTTTCTGGAATGGAGTAAATATACTTTCCGAAGAAAATAAAGAGAAGCATTTCGTCGTCAGGGAAGACTATTCTCAGCTAAGTATCCAGGCAAAGCGTGGACTCTGGAAACTTATACAAAAATAATTCAGTGGATAGAAAATAGCAAAGCGTGGACTGAATTCCTAGCCATTGAGAAAATCACTATATATATATATATATATATATATATATATATATATATATATATATATAAATGTATATATATATATATATATATATATATATATATATATATATATATATATATATATATATATATATATATATATATATATATATATATATATATATGTCCCAAACTCAGATACCATCAACACTATAAACACAGAGGTGGCATAACTAAGAACTGATTAACTTCCTGTTGAGGTCATAGCCATTCAATGCTCGCACTCCTTATTTTACCCTCAAGGAACATAAACATGACTTCCACGGCAAACCAACTATCAGGCTTATAAACCCGACGTAGTCGGATGTAGGGAAGATACATAAAAGTATCCTAGATCGTTTTATACCCAAATACATGCACAATACGACGCTTAGCCTATGGATTAGCACTCAAGAAGTCATCTACTGGTTCAAGAATATCGAGTATAACTGGAACATGACTTTTATCCACTTCGATATCGAGAAATACTACGCATCGATAATCCATCCACTCATTTTGACAGGTTTAGATCATACCAAATCATATTCCACTCCAGGAAGACCATCTTGCTCTTCGATAATTCCACATGGATAAAAAGAGCTCCAGACGCTCTGTTCGACATTAGTATAGGTTCTACTGACTCAGCTGATGCGATGGACCTCATTAGACAATTCACCTCCAAAAACTCACTGAAACGTTGGTGATGTGCTTGCTACCCTCAAAGGGTACAACCATACTAGTACGGACCAGGTCCGTAAACACCTCATTCAATGCCTCCGAGATTTATGTTTCAAATTCACTCTACATAGAGCTCTCATCTATGTCAAAATGTTGTATGTAACACTAAATCTGGAAATCAACTTGTACTACCCACTACAGGAAACCAAACGAGAATTTACAATATATCCACCGCTTTTCCAACCATCCAAGGAACATTACCAATAATTTAGTATAAATATCTGCCTCCGTATATCACGCTTGTCCGCAAATGAGATCTTGAAAGAACATTCGCTATACGACAACCAGGTCCTCAAAAAAGCGACTTAAAAGGGGACATTGAAGGCCTTGAGGCACAACTCTCGGATCTAGCAGGCGACGCCACCGCTCACGGAACAAAACCTGGTTCAATCCTCCCCACAATACTGAGGTCGTATCACAAATTAGGAAGATCTTCCTCAGATTTCTTGACAAACACTTCCCAGCCCAACACCGCTACCATAATATCATCAACAGAAATACTGTTAAACTTTCGTATACCAACCTTGCACAAAATATCGCTTCCTCTAACAACGCAAAATTCCTCTCTAAAAGAAATAACAACGATATTAGAGATGAGGAAACTAGGAAGTGTAACTGCCTCGATAGATCATCGCGCCCCCTCAACAATAAATGCCGAGAACGAAACGTGTCTACCTGTGAAACGTAAGAACAGAACATTCCAGCAATGCCTACTACATCGGTAGCATATTTGGGACCTCAAAGACAACCATATTACCTATCATATAAAATGTAGCCTAGTTTCCAAGGCAAAATCTTACGAGGGAGGACGCCGTCTGTGCAATTTGTGCTCGAAGGAAACGATCCACATTCTGTTTGCCAATATCAATTATTTAACAAACAAGATGAACTCGTTACCTTGTGTAAACACATAATATATAGGACATATCTTACATCCAAATCCGCTCACGACCCAGGTGGGTAGATAAGGATTTTAATATCCTTCCCACTTACACATTAACATAGAGAAAGCCCTAAGCATCCTTAGCTAGAAACATACTATTTTCATTATTGTAAACAATTAGTCAAAGATCCTTAGGCAAAAATAGAATATTTTCTTTTCATGCATATTGCCCTATAGGACCAGCCGAATAGATAGCTATGACACATGCACAGCTCTATTACTCACAGCTTAAGCACGGGGCACAAATTTAACCGCAGCCTTTCCTGTACTTCCGCAATAGCACGCCTCGTATATAGAGTAAATGTGTACTATCATATAAACATATATTAGGCAAGTGCGTACAAACTATAACGTTAGAATTGTTAGAGGAAGCTATCAGCAAGCATTCAATTCTATTACTTCCTTTGGCTAAGATATTGCGATGGTCTTAATATACCTGTTATAAATACACCTTAAGGCATTTCTCCTATAAAACAGAAATCCATAATACTATAGACTCTAACCAAACTTACAATAGCACGAGAAACGAAATATCTAGAACCATCTTTAAGATTAATAGTAGATTTATTGGTGTTTGAACTAAGTAAATTAGTCAAGAGGTGCTCTTCCCAGGCCATTCTGCAATTGATAACTAGATTTCTCTACGAGGAGGGGAAATTGAAATAAATTATGAATGCTTAGCTTTTTAGTAAATTGTAAAGAAGAAGCAAATTAAACAACACATACATACAATACGCCATTCTCTTTGACTTAAATACGCTGAAATTGAAATATCTCTCATCGGTGGTGCGGCTCGCTGAAAACAAATTCTGACATTACTAACATAATAATCATGACAATCCTCGCTTCCACCCTAAGGCACAAGGCCAGCAATACTCACAGTACAGAAAATAACTGACCTCAATAGTAGTCAGTTGTACCTGTGGTATTAATACTACAAAAAATGACTGCCAGACTTTGGAAGTGAGCTGTGGGAAGCGTAAATAGGGACAGAAAAACATATAAATATAAATTCAGGCACACATATAGAGAACATAAGAACAAACGGAAAAAAAGAATGTACATAAATATAACGGTACGTATACATACGGAGACCAGGGAACAAATAATCAAAGGATATAAATCAAGGACCCTCAAACATTCCAGGCGTGCATAAAAGCTATCCAGATTTCACATGACGCTGGAGTCGTTGTGTGACAACGTCCGACTCTCACGGTCAAGCTTTGCACTGGCCCTCAACTAGTACAACAATGTTGTTAATCAGTACAATCTGCTGAACAGGTTACTCCTTTTATTCATAACTTGTGTTCCCCTCTCGATTATCTGCATAATCTCGGTGATACATATATTGCAAGCGTCATGTCCACCTCCTCTGTAGGGTTGAGCTGAGGCAACCTTGGACAACGACGAGGTATATCCCATGTACTCATGTTGGAGACGCCACACCAGTTCGGAGAGGGTGGTGGTGTTTTTCTTATCGACTCTCCTAAAGGTGAGGCAGTGATAGTACCAGCGATCCTAAAATGTATTAGCCGTGGCTCCGAT
>OZ024750.1:49359674-49462174 GCA_964016885.1 Eledone cirrhosa
AAAAAAATCTGTATTTTATCTGATGAAAGCGCACCATAATTTGCCTTGGTTGCCCTTGAAATATATATAATAAAATAAATATGGTTTTATAAATATAGTTTCCATTTATATATATATATATCTTATGATAGCGAAGGACAGAACAGAGGAGAGGCACGAAACAAAGAAAATAATCCACAGTCACTGAAAAGGCACATAATATGTGACGAAAGAACTTAGACAATATATGAACAACCGCCCGGTTGTGGAATCAACGAACCAAACGGAAATTTAAAAAACAATTTTTAATTTATAATAAATTGGAGTGAAAGCTACTGGTGCCTGTGTTCCTTATTGGCAACATGACTCTCCGAAAGTATAATAACATCGGTTTCAACACACGTTTTCAGATAAAGAATCTTGCTAAACAAAGTCAGAAACGATATATATACACCCCCCCCCATATACATATATATATATATATATATATATATATATATTTATATATATATATATATATATGTGTGTGTATATACGTATGTATATTTATATAATGCAAACGTATTTGGCCTTCTTCAAAAAAATATTGATTACAAGAATCTGCCAATATCTATTTAGCATTGTAAATGTCCATTTTAAAATAGAACGTTATTACATTTGACAACGGTAGTGTGAAGCTCTTAAGGTTAATTGTGAGGTATTTACAAAATTAGTAAACTTTTATTTTTAAGTTATTTTGATGCGTGGTACTAGAAATGTACCGACAAGTTATAACATTTAAACAATGCTCTTGACAGAGAGAACATATGATACAGGCAGAAGCTGGTGTACGCCCACATAAAGGTATACTTGTAAAAAACACACATATACACACTTATACAGTTTCCCACACTCATATCAACAAAGTTCAATAACAGGCTTCAATAACTGGCTTTAATCTGGCTATGTGTTGTTTTCCTGAGCAAGACACTTTATTTCACATCGCTCCAGTTCACTTAGATGTATTAATGGGCTGCAGCTTCACACGTCTTTCAGCCTTAGCCTATCCCTTGGGCAACAAGGATGGCATGGAGTGGGGAGATTGGTATCTATGAGTAACTGCTGGTCTTGTACAAACAAACTTGACCGGACTTGTGATTACGAGGGCAAACTTCTAGCTCCAAATCACATGGACATTCCTGACCGACGGGATCTTTACACATTACAAATATATCTATATCTATACTGTCTATATATATTTATTTTGCAAGGTTTTTTATATGAAATCGTGTGTCGAAACAAATATTGTTATACTTGGGGAGGGTCATATTGTTCTAATAACATTGCCAGAAATAATAACATAACACACTCACTGTTTGTTTGGTTTTCGATTCGGCATCTTTTATATCTCCATAGTTAATTTATTTGGCAATCAATGTCTATCATTGTCTCACCATCGGCTAAAAATACAGGTATAAATATAAATATAAATAAATTAAGTATTGAGATATAAAAGATAGAAAAGCGAAAACCAACAAAACAGTGAGTGTGTTCTGTTATTATTTCTGGCAATATTATTACAATATCTTTCTCTCTATAAATATTTGGAATGTATATATATATATATATATATATATATATATATATATATATATATATATATATATAGCAATTCAAGAACATTGAAACTGCTACCTTTTCCTTTGGAAAATATATTACTTCACTTATATTGAATAAAGATTCCACTAGTGTCTGACAGTGCTATGTACGACTTCATAAAACCCCTATTTTAATGCAAATCTTCATAGGCGTGGGCGACTGTATTGTTACATATAATACAGTAGGTTGTGTGTGTGTTTGTATTTATCTCTATCTGTGTAAGTATGTCAGTATGTGTGTGTGTGAGTGTGTGTATATGAGTGTGTGTGTGTGTATATTAATTGTTATGCATCTTACTCATTGTATTATTTAAATATTTAATTACGGCCTTTATTAAACTAAATTAAATTTATATATTCATGCGGAACGTGACACAAATCATATATTCAAATTCTCATAATGTTGTACATATTTGTTTCTTTATATCTTAAAGGAATCGGAAAAAATGAAGCTGGAATGAGAATAGGAAGTGCTATCGCATTTTCAGCAAATATTAATAGCTTATGGGAAGTAAAATTCAGTGAAACGGAGTATGATATATGAGAAATATGGAATGCATTTGAATGAATTCTCAAATTATTATCAGCGAATAATTTTCTAATATTCATTATACATCATTGATTCATTTTACAAATATACTGATGTAGGAAAAACAACCACATTCAGACTCTATTATGTCTCAGATAATGAATTACATAAGTGTATTATATTGATACTTTCCATATATGCTTGAATGTTTACCAACATTTATATAAATATTCACAATGAAATGTTCATTATACGGATTAAAGACAAATCAACAATATTACAAAACCATTTTCGAAACAATGGAATGTATTTTGTAAAACATTTCCGCATCTTTTCTATAAAACAAACTAATATGTTCTAAAAGAGCAAGCTAGACTGTCTAGATATGGTTTTCACTTCGCATACACGTGTTTTCTGGTTCTGTCCAAGTGCATGGCGATTACGACAAGTGTCTTCTACTATAGACTCGGGTTGTAAGATTACCGTTGTTTATATACCTATACACACACACACACATACACACACATATAGAGCAACGATCGACTTTCGTCAAATCGGACCGAGGGAACAATGTTTCCGTTGGTCTTTCCAATTGCTAATACTATCTATCGGTCGCAACTCCAGGTAGAAGGAGCAACGTGAAATAAAGTGTCTTGCTCAAGGACATAACGCTTCGCTTGGTCCAGGAATCGAACTCACAACCTTACGATTGCGAATCCAATTCTCTAACCACTCAGCCACACGCCTTCACTTATATATATATATATATATATATATATATATATATATATATATATATGTGTGTGTGTGTGTGTGTGTGTGTGTGTGTGTGTGTGTGTCTATGTATCTGTGTATATGTGTATAATCAGTTGGCTCCTACACCAGTGATCCGATCATGATTAAACTTTACACATATGTTAAGCTAATATTCCGAAACAGAACTGGCTAATTGGATTTCAATACAAATCAATAAAGGATCCTGGGGACAGCTTTACAATGCAGGATGAAAGAGAAGACGTTTTCGTGAGAGAGGGGGAAGAACAGTTACTACTACTCTATGTTAAACCCTCCCTCCCAATTCTCCATTTCCAATCTCCCACAATTCAGTCCTTCAAAACGAAGCAATAGCTAATTTGTTTATTTTTTCTTCATTCTGTAGAGAAAGAGAGAGAGGCGGGATAAGAGAGAAAGAGCGGTGATTAGAGAGGAATATATATAGAGAGAGAGTATGAGAGAGAGAACGAGAAAAAGAGCCAAAGAAAGCGAGAGAGAGAGGGGAGGGGCAGATTATGGAAGAGAGAGAAAGGAAACAGAAAAAGGATAATTAACTTTCATTTATTTATTCGATAAACTCTTCTTAACTCCCACATTTCTTAACGTTATTTCTCTTTCGATTTTGCTCGCGCAGAGTCTTGTAGGGCAACAAATCAGTTGCTCAGTTGGGTTACAAAGGTTTTGTAAGTCTCAGGATTGGTATTCAGAACTGCCCAGTTGTAAGGAGTAGCATTTGCAGATTTCTCTTTATCCACTCGGAGACCTAATCGTATCTTAGCCGAGACAATGCGATGATCCGAGTCAACACCAACAAATGAGTCATATGCTCTGCAGTTTTTTGCGCTGTTCTTCCATTTTCGATTGATTATGATATAATCCAGTTCTGTCTTGTCGCCATTTGGAGATTTGTGTGTCCACCGCTGGCCTGGTCTTTTTTGGAATATGGCGTTGAGACATCGTACATTGTTCTCACACAAGTAATCTTTTAGCATACAACTGTTTCTATTGGTTTGTGAGTGGTATGAGAATTTGAATCCATCAAGCTGTCCAAGACGCGCGTTGAAGTCTCCGCCAATGATGAGAACATTATGTTTCGGGATTTGTCCAGTGAGTGATGTTAGTTCCATGTAAAACCTCTCTACTTCGGCCATGTCACATACATTTGTGGGACTATAGCAAGAGATTACAGTGGTTTTAGGGTTCCCGTTAAACGTAGCTATCATTATCCTTGATGTTATCATTTCAACACTCGCAAGTGCATCATAGGCTCGCGGGCTGAAAAGCATTCCAACTCCACCATTTGCTGCATTCATGTTGTTTTTCCAAGCTGAGCAGGTTATCAGCCTCCAATTGCCAAATATTTGCTCCTTTGTTACAAGCTCTTCATGTATAAACCGGTGCTCCTGAAGACGGATAACATCATGGTTGGTCGCCCCTGCTGAAGCAATCAGTTCAGGGATTTTATAGTCTTTCCGGAGTGTTTGAACATTGAGTGTACCAGCTAAGATGTCTTTCTTTCCGTGTACAAGTCGGGTTGGTTTCTTTCTCCGTTAGATATATGTGTGTATGTAGAAAGTTGTTCAACTTTTTCCTCTCTCTAAAGTTAAGTACGGTGATAAACACACCCACACACACGCTCACCTGTCTCTAATTTAAGAGTGCTGATACACACGCAGGTGTGCACACACCCTCGCCCACATACACACAGAGTCTCATTCTCCGACAAATTCTACATTTAACCACTTTCAAATGGCTTTCAAAGAGGCAGCGGCCGTCAACATCCCTTTAAAACCCAATGTTAAAAAGCGAAAACCCTGGGAAACAGAGAGGATGCGCCAAAAGCGCAAAGAATTGCGAAAAGCTGCAGAATTGAAAGACACTCAACAATCTCCAGAAAACATCAGTAACTTCAGTGCTGCTTGTACAGCACTGAAAAGTGAGTATGAAATACTGCAAGCAGAATACATGCAGAGAAAGATCAATCATATCTCGAGTACTGTCAGCAATCAGAAGTCTGCAGAAGCCTGGAAAACTGTCAATGAAATTAGTGGCAGAAAAAGTGGTGACAGAGCCAAACTGAAAGCCTCCAGCCCAGACGAACGTTTAAAACTGTGACAACAACATTTTCAGAACCTACTTGGCAAAGCACCACAGATAATCGAAGAAGAAATAATACCCGTTTTTACAGAGGGAACACCAAATACAGAAAGGTCCTTTCACTATGGAGGAACTACAGAAGGCAGCGAAAAGTATTGGTAACGGAAAAGCGTGCGGACTCGACGAGATCCCAGCTGAAGTGTGGAAGGTACCTGCATTTTACCCAATCCTACTAGAGTTGTGTAATGGTGTCTATAATCACGACCCTATAGACAAATGGATTGAGGGATGTATACTCCCTTTTTTTCCCAAAAAGGGTGATCTTGGAATGGTTAAAAACTACCGTGCATAACACTAATGGCAATTGCCGCAAAGATATACAATCTCATGGTGTTTGACAGAATAAGACCTGTTATTGACCCCTTGCTGAGAAAAGACCAAAATGGCTTCCGCACCAACAAATCAACATCAGGGCAAATACTTACTATTCAGCGTATCTTGGAAGGTGTAAAAGCCCAAAACCTCATAGCAACTCTCCTGTTTATTGAATTTTCAAAAGCATTCGATTCCATCCATCGTGGGAGGATGAGAGAGATACTTATAACCTAGGGCTTGCCAAGGGAAACAGTAAATACCATCATGATGTTATATAAAAACACCCGCGCAGTGGTGCGCTCACCTGATGAAGATACCAACTTCTTTGACATCGTTGCAGGAGTACCCCAAGGGGATACTCTTGCACCATATATTTTTATCATCTGCCTCGACTATGTATTGACAAAAGCCCTGGACGAAAACTTAGCGTTTGGTTTCACTCTCACAAAGCGAAAGTGTAGACGCCATGCAGCTCAGAAAAACACCGGTTTTCGTTGACTACCTTAAAGATGCACCATCACTACTTCACAGCATCGAATCAGTTGCAAAGGAAATCGGACTCTATGTCAACGCAGGCAAAACATAATATATTTGCCTGAACCAAGACTCCTCAGTTGGTATGCGGCGATATAATCAAGCAAGTTGACGACTTCAAATAACTGGGTAGCTATATCGCCTCCACTGAACATGATGTTAACATCAGACTGGAAAAAGCCTGGGGAGCATTGAATGCAATGGAAAAGATATGGAAATCAAACCTGCCGCCAAACTGAAAAGGAATTTCTGCAGATCTGCTGTGGAATATGTGCCTTTTTATGGCTTTGTCACCTGGACGCTAACGTCAAAACTGGAGAAAAAGGTAGACGGAGCATACACGCGTATGCTCCGGGCGGCTTTAAACGTGTCTTGGAGGGAACACCCAACAAATGAGGATCTCTATGGCAATATACCACCTTTCAGCAGGTCAATACGTGGATAGAGACTCAGATTTGCTGGCCACAGTTGGTGCAGCAAGGAATAAATAGCAGGTGATGTGTTGTTATGGAGTCCATCTCATGGAGCAAGAAACGCTGGTCGTCACAAGAAGACATACGTCAAGTAACTTGAGGACGATACTGGATGCACTGCGGAAGAACTGGCAGACGCTAGGAGAGACAGAGATGGATGGAGGAAACGTGTCGTAGAAAGCCGAGCAAGCTCGACCTGATGATGTTGATTTCTCGTTCTCTCTCTCTTTCACAAAAGTCGTAATGGGACACTGTGTGTATGTGGGCGAGGGTGTGTGCACACCTGCGTATGTGTCAGCACTATTAAATTAGAGACAAGTGAGTGTGTGTGGGTGTGTTTATCACCGTACTTAACTTTAAATTTAGAGAGAGGAAAAAGTTGAACAACTTTCTACACACACACATATATCTAACCTAAGAATGGTGAGACAAACACACACTGACACACACAGACACACACATACATATATATATATATATATGTGTGTGTGTGTATGTGTTTGTGTCACCGTTCTTAGGTTTGACTTTTTCCTCACTTTAAATATATAGTTAAGTACGGTGATAAAAACACCCACCTACACACATACACACACACATATATATATATATATTGTCTAATGCCATGTGCGTTTTTCACTGGTAGTTGACTCCTCTGCCGCCAGGAAAAAACTCGTTGATAACGTAAACCTCCGTTCCACTTGCTCTAGTAGGCTTTTATATTTATATGTGAGCTGATAGAGTACAGTCTAAGGATTTACAGAAACCCATGAAGCTAGATTTAACACCTTTCTAGTGGGTCCGGGTATGATTTTACATTCATTTAAATTATTGACGTATTGTTTTATTGATATTTTTTATCTGTTTGGCCCGAATCTTCCTTTATCGATTTTAAATCGTATGGTTGATTGTAGACTTGTTCTATATGTGACGGTATTTTAACGATAGTTATAGCTCTGATTCATCTGAATTATTGAGCCCTCTGCCGCTCATATCGAATTTCGTTTATCGTGAACTCGTGCGCCGATTTTTCGATACTCGATCTTTCTAATATATTTAGCTCTGGACATAGCTATCCACCAGTTAATTTTATTGCTCATTTTTTGTCGATTCTATTGAGTGATGAATAGCTTTTGTTTTATTTTAACATGTCTATTGAGCACTCTAATTCGATATGTGTATTTCCACATTCACTCGAATTGTTTTCGCGGATATAGGGGTCATCTCCCTTGTCTAATGCCATGTGCGTTTTTCACTGGTAGTTGACTCCTCTGCCGCCAGGAAAAAACTCGTTGATAACGTAAACCTCCGTTCCACTTGCTCTAGTAGGCTTTTATATTTATATGTGAGCTGATAGAGTACAGTCTAAGGATTTACAGAAACCCATGAAGCTAGATTTAACACCTTTCTAGTGGGTCCGGGTATGATTTTACATTCATTTAAATTATTGACGTATTGTTTTATTGATATTTTTTATCTGTTTGGCCCGAATCTTCCTTTATCGATTTTAAATCGTATGGTTGATTGTAGACTTGTTCTATATGTGACGGTATTTTAACGATAGTTATAGCTCTGATTCATCTGAATTATTGAGCCCTCTGCCGCTCATATCGAATTTCGTTTATCGTGAACTCGTGCGCCGATTTTTCGATACTCGATCTTTCTAATATATATATATATATATATATATATAGTGTGTGTAGTAGTGGCGCCCACACACATTATTAGCTATTTGAAAAGATGATGGATTTCGCAACTGACTGCACCAGGGTTCCTGTTCCTCAGGGAACCGCACTATATGGAGGACAAGGAGTTCTGGGGCACGAGAGTGAGATCCATCATCTCGACAGTAGTCGAAGAATGATGATATATATATATATATATATATATATATATATATCAAAATGAAAATCCGAAGGCATGGTAAAATTCCAATCATTTAATCACCACACATGTTTCAATAAGAGATAGATCGATTGTGAAGCCACGATCAATTATCACTGATGCATCGGTGAAAATGAATTGTCTTCAAATTTCTTGATATGAGGGAGAAAAAAACAATGTTACCTCACATAATTAATTCCCTCATATGGAGACACACCAGTCAGTCAGAGACGAGGCGACTGCTATTAGCTTAAAATTGAGGTCACAAAAGTTTTCAGACTTCCATCGCTGCAAAAGACGCTGGACATCGAAACAAATCCGTAGGGATGCAGTCAGTCACCGTTAGAAGTGAGTGGATACACACACACTCCACACCCGCATACATCGGCTCGAGGTCAAAGAAAAATAAAAATAAACATAAAAATAAATGCATATACACACTCACAGTATTAAACCCGCAGAATTAGCGTGGGTGGGCACACATACACCCCAACACTCACCGAAGCGACATTCGAGAAAAAGCATATATAAGAATGTACCAACACAGCAATCACCGAAAAGTTAGTTCGTAAAGCAACAGAAATTATGTCGGTCAAATCTCAATTTGACGATGTAAATCGGAAATGTTAAGTTAACCAACGCTACACACATACACACAGACACAAGCGCGTGCGCGCAAGTAAGTTCAGTTCAGTGTTCTGCTCTACGTGTAAAGATCCAATTGTAACATCAATATCTTCAAGTGTGTGTTATGGTAAAAGGTGTACACACATCCGAATCAGCAAAAAAATGGAAGTCTGGGTATATACACATCCATGTGAAGAGCTCAATTTGACGATGTAGATTGGAAATATTGGGTTAATCAACGCTACACACATACACACACACACACACACGTGCGTGCGTGCAATTAAGTTCAGTTCAGTGTTCTGCTATATGCGAATACATCCAATTGTAACATCCATATCTTCAAGTGTGTGTTATGGCAATAGGTATACACGCATCCGAATCGTCCCCCCCCCCCACCCAAACAAGGGGGGGGGGGATATCTGGGTATATACACATCCATGTGAAGAGCAAGCATTCAGCTCATGCCGAACTACTCATTGTATACCGTGTATATACCCGGATACCCTTCCCCCTTTTTTGGACGATTACGATGTGTGTATACCTTTTACCATAACACACACTTGAAGATATGGATGTTACAATTGGATCTTTACACGTAGAGCAGAACACTGAACTGAACTTACTTGTGCGCACGCGCTTGTGTCTGTGTGTATGTGTGTAGCGTTGGTTGACTTAACATTTCCGATATACATCGTCAAATTGAGATTTGACCGACATAATTTCTGTTGCTTTACGAACTAACTTTTCGGTGATTGCTGTGTTGGTACATTCTTATATATGCTTTTTCTCGAATGTCGCTTCGGTGAGTGTTGGGGTGTATGTGTGCCCATCCACGCTAATTTTGCGGGTTTAATACTGTGTTGTTGTGTGTATATGTATTTATTTTTATGTTTATTTTTATTTTTATTTGACCTCGAGGCGATGTATGCGGGTGTGGAGTGTGTGTGTATCCACTTACTTCTAACTGTGACTGACTGCATTCCTACGGGTTTGTTTCGATGTCCAGCGTCTTTTGCAGCGATGGAAGTCTGAAAACTTTTGTGACCTCAATTTTAAGCTAATAGCAGTCGCCTCGTCTCTGACTGACTGGTGTGTCTCCATATGAGGGAATGAATTATGTGAGGTAACATCGTTTTTTCTCCCTCATATCAACAAATTTGAAGACAATTCATTTTCAACTGATGAGATCAGTGATAATTGATCGTGGCATCACAATCGATCTATCTCTTATTGAAACATGTGTCGTGATTAAATGATTGGAATTTTACCTTGCCTTCGGATTTTCATTTTGATACTTATACTCCGTTTTAAATCATCTAGCTGTTCCCTCGAATGGAATTGGAGATATACAAAAGCGTTGAGAACTTAATATTGCTAAAATAGAGTTATTGGATCTTTTTACACAACCAATATTGCACCTTACTATATAACAACTATATATATATGTGGGGGGGGGGGTATGTGTGTGTGTGTGTGTGTGTAGACACATTCTTCAACGCTTCCTCTCTCTAAAGTTAATGATATATATATTACAAACAAACCCTAGGAAAATCCGTGAATTTGTTTTGCAAGGATGTTGATATGAAATCATGCGTTGAAACACATATTTTTATATTTGGGGAGGGTCGTGTTGGCAAAAATAATAATAAAACACACCCACTGTTTGGTTTGGTTTTCAATTCAGTTAAGTATATCTATATATTTTTATAAATAATTTAGCTGGCACCAAAAGGCAAAAATACTTATAGAAACACGATGGGAGGAAATCAATGAAGATATCACAGAAAAATTGTGTGTGACGAAGAAACTTTCAGAAATGTATATCTATATTTATAAGTTTAACGGTTGGTCAATCAATGATAGTCATTGATTGCCAGCTAAATTATTATGTTGGCAATATTCGGACAACATGACCCTCCCCATATATAACAGTACCTGGAAAAATCTCCAGCAATGAATCTATCTGACCGATCTTTGAATTTAGTATCAACCAACACCATCCAATAGTGGTCAACCTCGCAGTCCATCTATAAAATGGGCAGAGAGTGTATTTCAGTGAGACCACTGCTCTTCAGTTGACATAAGCACCACCTGCTAGAAGTTGCAACATTGTCAGGAACATTTGTTTCTGACAATTGTTTCATTCCCAGAATACCTCTGAAGACAACTGGTTTGCTATTTGAATTTCAAAGACAACAATTTCCTATCAGACTCAGTTTTGCCATAACCATCAATACATCTCAATGGCAATCATTGAAAGTCGTTGGGTTGAACCTGGGAGAAATCTGTCCTTTCACATGGTCAAATATATGTTTGTACAACAAGGGTTGGAAATCCTGAGTGTCTCTTCATTGAGGCACCACTAGAGCAAAACCATGAAGTTGTTCATCCAGAGACTTTGGAATGAGCAATATCGTAATTTCTTCTTCAATGACAATAAATACTATTTCTATAGTTTGTAAGGAATTCTGAACGTGCTTATTTAATGTATAGCTTTACATTGGAAGAACATACAGACAATCCTGGGTACCTCGCTATGTACAGTAGTATAAGTGAGATATGTTTATGGTAGCAAGCTCGACCTGTTAGAAATAGCAGCCAAATGTCTTTCAAATCACAGTCTACTGTCTCATGTATTTATATATGTATGTATGAACCAAAAAGGAAAGGTTGTATGTGACACCTCTATCTACTAGAAATATTAGCAAAATCTATTTCAAATCACAGCGAACAGTCTTACACACATACACACACACACGTATGAGTGTGTAAATATGTCATGGAAGCCACTATAACTGTTGGTGTACCTAAAATAAATAGAAAACAAATCTCGCTCTAACAAGATCCTACTGCCATACAGCTAAAATTTGTTGAAAGCTACTGTGTAAAAATGTTAATTAACCCATGCGCTTCCACACTTTGGGCCAAGGAGGGTAAACTCTCCTTATATCAACTGCTCTCTGACAGTCTTGTTGTTGAGATCATAGCCATAGAGACTTCTGGTGTCCTTGGCACCAGGGCTATCTCGCAACTCACCACCATCGGCACAGAGTTGGCTAACCACAGGGGTGAGACTCGCAAATCGGAAAGGATTTTCCAGCACGTTTCCCTTACCATTCTCTATTCAAAGCATTAGGGCTGCCGGGCGGCCAGCACGTGGGCACCTCTTTGCTGATAATAGTGAGTGATGGGGAAATCGGGAGAGATGGAGGCAGTGACAGTGTGAGTTTGATTTCTTGTGTATATGTATATATTTACCACACTTACACACATCTAAATAAACTTTCCTGAAGTGCAGAAATGAGTAAATAAATTATTTATTCATTCTTAAACAAATGGTATTTTTTTTTTATTTCATTTCATTTATGCTTTTAAAATAATCATCACATTTTGTTTGAATTTCATATAAAAAAAAAACAGGATAAATACAATCTAAATTTATTTTTTTGGTCATATCCTTTTCATTGACATCATACCTAATGATTCTTCATGTCCTAAACATTATATATGCTGACTGTAATAGGAAGCAGTTTTAGAAAATCGCCACTGGACAAAACTAATAATATTTTTATCTACATGATTTGCTTTAAACAAACGACAATAAATATTCTGCCCTAATTCCTACTTTAGTAAAAATTCAGCAATCATATTTCAATGGTCAAATATTGTACATTTAACAAAATACCCGGAAATCACTGGGTAGCTCAGTTAGTGTATATATATATATATATTGTTAAAAATACAGATATAAATATATATATATATTTATATTTGGTTCTACTTTAGGCACAAGGCCAGCAATTACCCAGTTCATTAGTGGTACTTTATTTTATCGACCCCGTAAGGATGAAAGGCAAAGTCAACCTCGGCGGGATTTGAACTCAGATCGTAAAGGGACGTAACTATGCTGGAAAGCATGGCGTCCGACCCTCTACCGATACTGCCAATCCACCGCCAATATATATATATTGTTAAAAATACAGATATAAATATATATATATATTTATATTGTCTATCAAAGTGCTTTGGTCACTCGTCACACTTCTGTGACATCATCAGTGGTACAATAATATTGTATTGTAGTTGACTGAAACAATATTAAATGCGTTTTACTCAAGAACACCTACAACCACCGCTCTATCCAGATAATACATGCCTTGCGATTGTGTTTACAGCACATTAACTATGACGACACTTCTTCAGAAATGTATATTGTTTGCAATATTAATATATATATATATATATATATATAACGAAGGAAATGTGGTAAGGAACCAGGTGGACCATAACGCACCAAAGTACTCAATACTTAGGGTAGTAGAGTGGGTAATAGGAACAAGTAAGACCCCGTCGGCTGAGCCAGAATTAGCCGTCGAAACGGCTTGAGCTCAGTCGTCGGGGTCTTACTGGTTCCTATATATATATATACGTGAGAAAAATCACAGACCCTCCATCTCAACTCACCTTTTGAAAAGCAGAAGAACTGCGAAACCGGTAAAGGAACCAAATAAATATATATATTTTAAAAAAAAATAAGACTCCAGCTGCATTTTCGATTTCATCTCTTTTTCTTTATATATATATATATATATATATATATATATATATATATATATATATATATATATATATATATATATATATATATATATATATATTAATTCAAAATATAAACACAATAGATATTCTTGTGATCAAGTATGTTTTATTATACATATTTCAGAGGTACTGAGTTAACTTCAACAGTACGTCCTCATCAGATACAATAGAATGATGCATGACATACCCTGACATAGTCTATGGGTATGATTCAGTCAAGGTAGTACCATGACTGAATCTTAACCATCTACTATATCAGGGTATGTCATGCATCATCTTATTTTATCTGATGAGGACGTACTGTTGAATTTAACTCAGTACCTCCGATATATGTATAATAAAATATACTTGATCACAAGAATATCTATTTTGTTAATATTTTGAATTAATATTAATAACTCCGGAAAACAATATATCTTGAGTGCATCCAATCTATTGTAAAACTCATTCTTTCATTTATTTATTGAACCTTGTTTAACCTTTAAATATATATATATATATATATATATATATATATATATATATATAAGTTCATGTGTATATGAGTGTCTAATGGAACCTATATATGTGACTATACTTAAACCTAAATAAGAAAACTTTATTAAATTTTACATTCATACGAAATTGCAAAATTGCAAACTTCTCTACGACATTGTGGTAAAGGAAATAGTACTTTAGTTTTCTATTCAATATCTAATATAATGCAAATTTTGTGATTACTTGAAAATTTAGAAAATGTTATTTGAAAACAAAAACATAACAATTATGTTAAATAATTCTTATTAAATAATTTATTTTACGGATATTTTCCGAAAGTTTGAAATTATCATTTTCTGTTTTATAAGTGCACCTACATTTCCAAGTGATTTCATTTTTATTTGAAAAGTATTTCATAAGAACACTTATTCAGCAGGAAACAACTCATAGCAATGAAGCTATATATCCAATTCATAGCTCGAATCTATAATATACAACTTTATTTAGCATTTATTAGACTTGTGTATATATAAATCTCTCTCACTCAATCTTTCTCTCTCTCTCTCTCTCTCTCTCTCTCTCTCTCTCTCTCTCTCTCTCTCTCTCTCTATATATATATAAATATATATATATATATATATATATATATATATATATATATATATATATATATATATATATATATATATATATATATATATATATATACATATATATATATATATATATATATATATATACATATATATATATATATATATATATATATATATATATATATACATACAATATGTTGAAAAGGTAACACACCAGAGAGAGATATAGAGTGCACTATCAATAAAACAGGGAAAAAACAACCAGTGTATGGAATCTATAACCTATGAAAGGCAGACTATACCTTTTCAACATATTGTGTTTTAAAGAGCTCAGGATTTCTTCTCCTTTGAGCACATTATTTACAGGGAATGGCGAGGGCCTATGGCTCCGTTAATTTATCGTGATATATATATATATATATATATATATATATATATATATATATATATATATATATATATATATATATATATATATATATATATATATATATATAAACTACACAATAAACAAAATTATTTTCAAATCATTTTATTGCTGACAATCGTTTCTTCCAAACGTTCGATAGACTTCCTCAGATCACTAGCAAAGTTTGGTCATATAATTAACTTCCTATTCAACTGAACAATCATATAGATACATGGATATTAATGTTGTCATCAACAGTTTCGTATTTACAGATTGGAATGGATGTGACAGAGATTACAAGAGAAATATATAATAATTAAAGAGGCACAGAGTGTAATGCATGTGACAGAGATTACAAGAGAATAGTATAATAATTAAAGATGTATAGATAGCGCAAATGCGTTAGGCATATACAGGACATTTGCAATTTTGAAAATAGAATATATTTTCACGAGCTCTGACAGTTTAGCAGATGAACAGTGAGCTGTACTGATGAAGGGTGATACACAGAAACATTAGTGCCGGCGGTTCTGGCCGCATGCCGACACAGGAGCAAGAATGAAGTGTTCATTCTACTGACAAGGCTATAACATTGAGGCTTGTTTGCAAAATTGCAAACGAATCGAAAGTTATTATTAATATTTGAAAAACTCAGATTACATTTATCGTATTCAGCCATGTAGAGAACATTTTTTTTTATATATATATATTAAATAACAGATTAAAGTTTAAGGGTGAAAGCAGCGATTCTTTGCTGAAACTTTAATCTGTTATTTAATAAATATTTGCTCTACGGCTCTTATATATTTGATATATATTTATCCTTTTCGAGCCCTCTTTGGAGTTTAGTCTTCAAACTTATTATTATTACTCTCTCTCTCTCTCTCTCTCTCTCTCTATATATATATATATATATATATATATATATATATATATATATATATATATATGTGTGTGTGTGTGTGTGTGTGTGTGTGTAAGCGTGTAGGTGTGTGTGTGTGTACATCTATACCAGTTGGCTCTTCAGCGTTAGTGGCCACATGTAACCAAGTACAACATGTGCATGGTCGGGTCTTCATAGAGTAAACCGGTAACCCCACCATAATTGGTTGGTGGGTGTGTGTGGAGTGGACTCTTTGGCGAATGAAAAACAAAACTTGTCAAATAGCTGAGGCACATAGGAGTCTCAACCGACATCAAATAAAACATTTTTTAGAGGAGCAATCGACTGAGGGACTTGTAATCTTCATTCAGACATGTCTCTAGAAGAAGATCACTGTGATATAAAACATGCGACTTAGTTTCCATCCAATGATGGAGACCATTTCTAATATTTGGGAAAATGATTTCAATGTTCAGAGAGTACGATTGGCTCTGTGTATAGCCTTTACTCACTTAAAACAACTTCCAGGAGAGGAATCGCGTGATATATGATATGTATATATATATATATATATATATATATATATATATATATATATATATATATATATATATATATATTTATATATATATATATATATATATATGTATATATCTGTATATATCTATATATATATATATGTATATATATATATATATATATATATATATGTGTGTCTGTGTGTAGGTGCGTGTGTGTGTGTGTGTGTGTGTGTGTGTGTGTGTGTGTATGTGTGTGTGTGTGCGTGTGTGTATAAAATAATGAAAAAAGACAGAAGTCAGAGGTAGGTAGTAAATTAGTTCATTGTTTTCCGATCGTTTCTAGTGTCGACAAGCATGGCAATTGTTAGGCAATAACTAATTCTAGACTGGAAAATTCCTGCTCTATCGTCGGTATTACTCTGTACCCTGGGCAGATCTTCTTCGAGGAAACCTTAGGTGGTGGTCACCTACTTCAAACAATATGGTCACACTGCCTAATCATACTGCAACCATCTTTCCAAGGACCGATTGAGATCTAAGAACGTTATCAGCACAACCACAACCAGGGAGAATACGATATGTATATATATATAAACAATGAGTTATTTGGTTTGTTGATTATTCAACAAAGTCAATTTACAAAAGCTTAGAAGCACTCAACGAAATATATCCGAAGTATCATTAATATCAAATAATATTAATAAATGGAAAATATATTTATAAAACCATATTTATGTTATTATATGTATTTCAATGGTACTAATATTTGAGTAAGCTTTCGTCAGATAAAATACAATAATTGGTGTAAAGATAGTGACATATCTTCATGTGAACTTCCTGTTATAAGTTCATTGAACTTATAACATGAAGTTAACATGAAGATATGTCCCTATTATTATATTTTATGTGATGAAAGTGTACAAAAATATTAGTACCATTGAAAGACGTATAATAAATAAATATGGTTTTATAAAGATATTTTCCATTTATTAATATTAGTCTGTATATATATATACATATATATATGCATATATATATATTTAAAAGAATAGAGGTGTAACACACGAGTTGTGATATATTGGTAAAAGGAAAAGAAAATGCTGACAAATTGTTCCCAGTGAAAAATAGTTTAATTAGGAATATGTAAAAATTAGTAATAAGTATTGGTTAGTATTCAGTTTTAGTTTTAAGTTTTTACCGGTTGCGCATTTATAATGCTTTTCAAAAATCATTTTGAGATAGAGCGCCCGTGATGTTTGGTCTGATCTGATCAGTTTTGGAAATTCTACCTGTTTTATGTGAAAAAAGTGCTCCAGAGGTATTAAAATAATTTTCGCGCCAATTCGTGTTGCAAACATTCCTGTGGGCAAAACAATTTTGATTGGTCGTTTGAGGTCCCGTGAATGTTAAACATTGATTTTGCGCCAAATGTAGGTTTGTCGAAGAGTGTCATTTTCGCCTGATTGAGAAGTCACTGAAAAATAAGTCTTTTAAGACAAATATGTGTGTGTGTGTAGTAAAGAGGTACATTTTTGTGATAATCATCATTAGGGATGTGTGTGTGAATTGCAGTCATGTTGAAAGGTCAACAGTTCATATATATATATATATATATTCATTATGAAGAGAGAAGAAACATTTAGATATAATTGGTAATAAAATGCATCATACCTAAACTGCACTTAGATTCCTCGACTACGTAGTTTCGTGGCATAAACAAAAACAATACATCTTAAAGATATAGTCCTTTCGAGGTCTGCCGACTTATCAAGAGGATACCTCATTTTACTAGCTTTAAGAACGCGTCTACACGACGTGTTGAAAGAATCCCAAAAGGCGGAGGGGGAGATAGTCACGCGATATAACGGTCGAGAAACAGAGCTAAGCCTCTTATAACCCCGAAGAAAATACCACGGAGGCGGAGGGTGTATTTATATCGAAGCCGTAGAAGAGGTGGTGAAGGGGGAGAGAAGTATGAGTAATGGCAGCTTTCCAGCAGTCACCACACTTCAAAGATTACTCGACCAGAGGGAGTTATAAACAATATATTTAGAAACACACAGATACATGCGGACACACACATATACATGAATGCATCCACACCCAACCGTGAGTTAATGGTGCCAACCTTACCGATGTTGCTCAATGAATAACTGGGACAGACCAATCCAGTTGAACTAGACTGAACCAGTATCAGAGTTAAAAATACATTATGAAGAGAGAAGAAACATTTAGATATAATTGGTAATAAAATGTATCATACCTAAACTGCTCCTAGATTCCTCGACTACGTAGTTTCGTGGCATAAACAAAAACAATACATCATAAAGATATAGAGTCCTTGCGAGGTCTGCCGACTTATCATATATATATATATATATATATATAAATAAAACAAACAAAGAGGAGGCTGGACTGGTGTAAATCCTTGAAAGGTTTATTATACTATGATCGTTTCAATGACCGGGTTCCATATGAATCCGGTGATATCATCAGGTATTGGAATATAACAAAGGAATATGTAAAGAACCATGGGTCCGAAAAATCAGTGACAGAGACAAAGAGAACGACTGACCAACTAGCTGCCTTCAACTAGGCCAGTCGCCCTCAAGGTGATGGCAACTGAATCTACTAATGTCCATCTGGAGAGGGGCGAAGGCTTATAATGCACTACCACCTCTCCGTCAAAATGAAAGGAAGAAAGAAAAAAAAGGAGGAAAGAAGTCACGCCGACTTCTCTCTTTATTTGGGTATTTATTTTGTAGCATTTTAGAGAATGTTATGACAAACAAAAGATAATGGTCAAGAGAAATGGGATGGGGGGAATTGTTCTGGTTCTGTGAATATGGCAGGTTGTTTTTTTTTCATATATGAGTGAGGTTTGGTTGGTTGATGCAGTCACGGGAATAAGCACATCAGCTTTCGCGTCAGTTTGTTTGAATTTCCTTGAATTTCTTTTTACTAATAAAGTGGCTCAAGAAGACTTTTTTTAATAAACGTTATTTGATTGGTTATAAATGAAATTATGACTGTCACGTGAACAAGTTCCTTAAATATCGCGCTCGTATCTGGGAATTTATTTTGTAGCTTTTTAGAGAATGGTATGACAAACAAAAGATAATGGTCAAGAGAAATAGGATGGGAGAATTGTTTTGGTTCAGTGAATAAGGTTGGTTCGCTGGGGTGTCAGAATTCAGACTTTCTATTGAAATAAAGAAAGTAGAGATATGTATGTTTAGTTGTGTGCTAGCGTCTGTTTGTATGTGTGTGGGTGTGTATGTGTATAGGAATATGATTCTATTAGTTGAAATGGAGGAGGGAGTTGTGTGGGTGTATGGGTGTTACATGCGTGTGTGTGTGGGAGTATGTTAAGATGGAGAGAATATATATATTGTGTGTATGTGTGTAGGAAAGTGATTCAGTTAGTAGAAATGGGGGAGGGAGTTGTGTGTGTGGGGGTCATGTGTGTGTGTATGGGTGTTATGTGTGTGTGGGAGTATGGTTAGCATGTTAATATTAACAGAATATATATATTGTGTGTGTGTGTGTGTGTGTGTGTTTAGGAAAATGTTTCCGTTAGTGGAAATATTTTTGAATGAACATATTTTCCTTACTTATTCGTATTTCTTCTGTTGTAGTGTCAGCGTAAACGTATGTTAAGGTTTATTTAGTTCGGGTTTTTATTTTCTAAAGTAGCAGGTGTTATGTGTGTGTGTAAGTGTATGTTTGGATGGTTAACATGTTAAGGTGTTGACATAATGTATATTAAACCATATTTAATGCTGGTCTATATTTTTGAATAAACATATTTTCCTTATTTATTCGTATCGTATATGTTCTGTTGCATTGTCAGCGCAAAGGTAAAATGGGAAGACTTGGAATTTGGGTGTGCATATCTCTAGATGTGTGCTTAGTGGTATCTGTCTCGTGGGTGGATCTCGTAATTGTTGGCGATGAACTGTCATTCTGTTTCTGAGTGCGAGAATAGTTTGTCCTATATAATCTTCATTGCATCCTTTACATTTAATGGCATAAAGTAGATTATATGATGAGCAAGTGAAGTGATTTTTTGCAGCAACATTGTGTCCTGATTGAAATGTATACATGTTGCCTTCAATGAGGTGAGAGCAGGTTCCACAATTAGAGCGACCACATTTTTTGATACTTGGTTGTGGGTTTGTGGTAGGTAATTTGGCATTGGTGAGTAATGTTTTCAGTGATTTCGGTTGTCTTTTGCTTTTGATTATTTTGTGTGTTTCAGGGGCTTTTTTCATTCTTGGGTCTTGTTTTAATAGTGGGATGTTCTTGTGAATAGTATTGTAAGCTTCCGCATTTCTTGGGTTGTGTGTTGAGATATATGATAGAATATTGGAAGTACCTTGAATTTGTTTCTGATTTCGTACTTCATGAATGCCTATTGCTTTAGCTCTTTCTATTCCATTATTTATTAGTAATGGTGGGTACTTTCTTTCGAGTAGAATTTCCTTTAATTCTTGAAGTCTTTTATTTCGCGTTTCATAATTGGAGACTATTATGCAAATTCTTCTTGCTAGGTTAAAAGTAATGTTCGTCTCCGTTTGCGTTGGATGGTTGGAGGTGAATAGCAGGTATTGTTTGGAATCTGTTGGTTTGTAGTGTATGTCAGTTTCAATATTTGTGTCTTTTTTTAAGATGAAGATGTCCAGAAATGGGAGTTGATCTTGGATGTATTCCATTGTGAATTGGATGTGGTTATTGATGCCGTTAATTAAATTTTTGAAATCATTCCGTTGGTCGAGTGTGTGGGACCAAAGAATGAGACAATCATCCATGTAGCGTTTCCAATTCTCTGGTAAATATTTATGGATATTCAATCCGTATTTTGATTTGGACTGTTATTATATCTGGACTTCTAAGTATGTCATGACTAAGTTGGCATAAGTTGAAGCGGCTTTTGTACGCATCGCAGTCCCCGATATTTGCTTGTAGGTACGGCCATCGAAATCAAAAAGGTTTTTCTGTAAGATACATTTTCATGAAGCTTTTTTCTATTCTGCCTGGTATCTCATTGGGATATTTCTCTAGCCAGAATCCTATTGCTTCTAGTCCGTATTGGTGTGGCATCGTTGTGTAGAGATTCACTACATCGAAATACACAATAATAGTGTCGTTGTTGACATGTTGGGGAGGTGGTTTAAGAGGTCCAGATCGTCTCTTACAAGGTCTGGTATGTGTTTGAGAATTGGTTTTTGTAGTATGTCTATAAAGTTGCTCAGTCTGTGTGTTTCACATTGTGGGCCCGCTACAATTGGTCTTAATTCAAGGTCTGTGGGCATTGTGTATTCACGCAGACTGAGGTGGATTGTTTACAGGCATCGTTAATTATGTTACACTTGTGGATCTTCGGAAGTCCGTAAAGGTTGCTGGTTTTGGATTCAAAATGTGTTAAATAATCACGTTCCTTTTTAGTTAAGTTTTCCTGGTATCGACAAATCAGTGTGTTTAATCTGGTCATTCTTTTTGATTGCTGGTTGTTGTTTTACTCTTTCATAGTAATTAGTATTTTGTAAGACAGAGAACATAGCATGTTTATATTTTTCAGCCTCCATAATGACAACAGTACTTCCCTTGTCCGCTTCCTTAATTATAATGTCCGTATTGTTTTTTAGTTCATGGATAATCTCCCTTTCCCTTCGACTCGTGTTGGGTTTCGGTTTAGGTTGCGGTAGTTCATGGTATGGGAAAATAGTTATGTAGTCACAAAATTTGTCCAGAACTCTATTTCTACCTTTTGTTGGGTTGTAGCTGCTTTTATTCCGTACAAATGATTGGCCGTTATTCTCCTTGTCAAAGAATTTTTTCGTGAGACGTAATTTTCTACAGAAGTGTGAGCTATCGTCATTTATCTCGTTGAGGTTAGAGTATTGTGGTGTTGGTATGAACTTCAGTCCTTTGGAGAGAATTTTAACTAGTTGGGCTGAGAGGTTTGTATTTGAAAGGTTAATTATGTTCGGTTTTTCAAAATCGGTGTGTATCATCGGGTGTCGTGTGTCCTACACACACACAGACACATATACATATGAATATATATAAATATATATATATATATATATATATATATATATGAAATATATGAAATATAAGAATCAAAGAACTGTTCAAAACATTTTTGTGCTTACAACTGTTTCCTCCAAACCGAGGTTTGGATTCTTCGGAGCAATTTATTAATGAATGGACAGTTATATGACCCCCTTTTCACCCAAGAGACATACAGAGATATAATTCGCACATCCACTCGTTCAAAAAGCACAGCCTAGCCAACTCCACCTCACTATCTAGCTACATACACTATCTAAAAACTAAAAATAAACCATACACACTCAAATGGGAAGTGATAGGCAGCGCGACTTCGTACGAGCCACCTAATACATTTTGTAACCTCTGTATACTAGAGACCCACAATATTATCTTCTCTAACCGTAACCTACTTAACAAAAAATCGGAGGTGTTCGCAACTTGCCAACACCGCTTCAGACATTCCTTCCAAAACTTTAAGCCCAATATATAGCAATGTCGGTATTGAACCAAACACCACATCTAGCATCAAACACCAGGGGCACACCTTACACCACATACCCAACACTAACTGATCTAATATAACACAAACAACGACATCCCTCTGGAACCCTTCGCAGCGAGAATCCCCATTTATACCTCTACGTTAGGCCTGACAACATCCACCCACTTGAACTGCACTACACCGCTCTATAGGTAATTTAAGCATGAATTGATTGGCTTGGTAGTGTTGTGCGGAGGAAGTGCCCTCCTTGGACGGATGAAAAACGATTTAATCTAGTAACGCTGTTGAGCAGTAGGACCAGGACGCTGAGTGCAGAGAATGAATGTATTGCAACTGGCGTGCGGGTTGTACATATATGGATGATTTGATGGTCAGAGTGGGGTCATGAGGACTGCGGATTGACCTCTGGTCGGCCCTGGTGATGATTATCTTTCGACATCCAATGTAGCAAGCGATGACCCAGAACTCACCAGAGATCATTGTGTGTTGAAGTGATTCTGAAATCACCGCGCCTGGTCCTATGAGTAGACTACAACCACAGAGATCATTAATTTAGAATCCTCGCTCATCATCTATAATATTCATTTGTGGCACCCTACGATGGGGGTTAATCCACCATAATAATACGAACACCTTCAGCACAACTTAATAGACTACTCTATAGTTAAAACACTTTATGCTTTAGACATTTTTTGGAAGCTGCGCATAACCATAGAAATTAGGGTCTATATTGAGACACATTTCAATAGCTAGGAATAGAAACCTCGGAGTTACCTCCCCTCATGCATTAACTCCCCTTAGCCACACACACACTTCCGGGTAGTATTCAATGTCGATTCTCGAAAAGTAACAGCCTCCTGTATTGAACTAAAGAACATCAGACTACGATTCTCTAACTGGATTGTCAAACGCTCAATATCGAATTGTCGTGGATTATGTGAGGGGGCATATAATCTGAAAAATACAGTCCAATGCCCATAAAAATGTCGAAGTACATGAAGTCCATATGATCCCTTCGCGGTGCATTTCCAATACTTTTAATATTTTTAATGCTTGCACTATTTTTAATGCTTATATCATTTCTCCACACACAGACTATAACAATCATATAAAGAATTTGCCACCAGATCAACCAACCTAACACTCTTGTTTACCTAACTAAGTTCTTCTACTACACGTAACTCTCTGCCACACTATATGAACAAGACGCACGTGCTTGCCACACATATAACATTTGCACTATATAACCGCTTATTTTCATGTTGTATTTTAACCTGTATTTTTGATTTTTGATTGTACCTTTTAATATGAATGTAATCTCTAAGTGTGTATTGCCACTCTAAATGCTGTAATGAATGTTGACCCACAGTATTTGCATATGTATCTGTATGTCTCTTGGGTGAAAAGGAGGTCATATAACTGTCCATTCATTAATAAATTGCTCCGAAGAATCCAAACCTCGGTTTGGAGGAAACAGTTGTAAGCAGAAAAATGTTTTGAACAGTTCTTTGATTCTTATATTTCATATAACTGCTCTGTAACTCATCTGATACTTTTACATTGAGCTACTTAACTTACTGGTAATAAGGTAGTAATATATTACTGCCTACCACTATTTAGGGTTTGTATTAAAAAATACATATAACTGCAAAATGTTTTTGTATTTACATAACCATAAATAGTATAATTAATACTATATATATATATATATATATATATATACACACTTATATACCCACCTACATACATAATCCTGTGTGTGTGACCATGTTTGCGCATGAGTGTTTCTCTCTTATTTGTATATATAACAAATTCATGTACACACGAGTGTACACTAAGACGATGTGAGCATATCACTATCGATGCATCATCTGTATATCAGAATATGGTTACATCGATCCATCTATTTGAATATTATCTATGATTAAATTATGAAGTATTATCGATTATTTAATATAATTTTATTGATTGACTTGATTTGTCTAGTGAAGTCTCGTCTTATGAAGGATAGACATATATGTATATTTGCGCATTATATAGCGGTAATATATATCTTGAGGTTTGTAAAAGAATTGCGTTAACTTATATGAACACTAAATATTGCCGTACGGAATTTTACACACATACACACAAGTGTATATTAATATGTATTTGATATGTGTATATGTATAATAATGCATATTCTAGGATATAAGTACAGCCGTAAGATCGTCGGACTACACGCTCGTGTGTGTGTGTGGTCGACCATGTATATATATATATATATATACATATATATATATATTTATATATATATATATATATATATATATATATTTATATATATATATATATATATATACATATATATATATATATATATATATATATATTTATATATATATATATATATATATATATATATATATATTTATATATATTTATATATATATATATATATATATATATACATATATATTTATATATATATATATATATATACATATATATATATATATATTTATATATATTTATATATAAATATATATATATATACATATATACATATATATTAAATGTATATGTTCCTGCATGTAATTAAAACACATAGGGACATAAATATAGTCCGACCGTATGCTAGTGTGGTTCAATGGCAGGCTAATAAATTAACAAGCCAGAACATATAAAATCAGGGAGTGTCCACCTTGCTCTCTGTCTTTGCACACGGTACTAGACAAAATTGTTTCATCATTCATTAATTCTCATTCTGAGGCAACTTTGTTTGGCGCCAGTTTGTAATTTGAACTCAGCAATTTTATATTCTCTGAGAGAGAAATCCTTCTGACAATGATCTCTTTCTCAATGTAAATCCGCTTGGATTATCTATTTGTTTGGGAACTGAAACCGCGGTAAGGGCAAATTTAGTAAGTACAGTGAATTTTTTGGAATCTTTATTTTTTATGTATTTTTTAATATATCTTCTGTGTTTACACTTCCTGATCTTTTATATATATATATATATATATATATATATATATATATATATATATATATATATATATATATATATATATATATATATATATATATATATATATATATATATATATATATTGTACTTTGGGAGAGTCATGCTGCCAATACAAAAAACACATATAGCTGTAGACTTTCCCATCAAGTTATCATAAATTTCCGATAGGTTGTTTCAATAACCGGGTGGTTGTTTATATATTAACAAATCAATTTCTTTTGCACAGTATGTGACCCCCACAGTGACTGATTTCTTATTTTGTGTTTCTGCTTTGGTTTACAGATGCGTTATATTCGGGTGTATGTCTTTATTTATTTGTTCATGTATGTGTTTATGTACTTGTGAATAGTTGGTTGTTTGTTCTATCTGTGTGTGTCTGGTTTGTTTTATTCGATTGGTTTTGTGTGTTGCAGTATGTCTTCAGTTTGTCCTTAATTACTAGATGTAACGTTGTTGCTATTCCACTCAAGTTTTCTGTTTAATTTTGGTTGCAGTTCGTTTATGTTTGTCGCCTCTGTAATTTGTCAATTTGAGCATAGGGGCACATTAGAGAAAATAGAGATAAAAAGTATATCCACATATAGAAAAGACGCATTGACTTTTGCCATCTTCGTATCTGCTTTCTCATAATAATGTATATAGTGAAGGCGTTCAGTAGGCTACCTGCAGGAAGTTTGAAACAGAATTTGGCAAGCCACCGGCCGCTACGTAGACATGTTGACCATTGTAAAACAAAGCAACTTGAGATGGTATGGGGACGTTACAAGATCTTCAGGGCCTGCAATGAATGTACTCTAAGGACGAGTACAATGAGAGCTGAAGAGAGTCAAACATGGAAAGAGATGGGAGGATAACATCCCGGAATTGACAGTCATGAAACTGGGTGCAACCATGAGGGAGGCGGAGAAATGAGAGGAATGGAAGGAGCTGGTTGGGAGGTCATCAGGAATGGAAAACTAGTGGACCATTGGGGCGCCACAGATGACCTTCAAATATATATATATGATAATGGCTGCATCCTCGTTATCATATATGGCCATTGCACGGTATCCAATTATTAATATTTATTAATTATAACGTGCAATGCCTGTACGTGAAGTTATTTTTTAAAGTGAGGAGAGACTGTGCACTGAGCCAATCCCACTCTCTGAGTGACAGTAGCTATAATCCGAAAAGAAGAAAATACCAACAGCATCGGTAACTACTGAGCTGCAGGTTTTATGTCGGAGTTATACCAGTTTACTGAGTTGCCTCCTCCTAGAAGAATGCACTGACAAAGTATAGGTGTCCTTCACTCCCATATATATATATATATATATATATACATATATAGATAGATATGTATATATATATATATATATATATATATATATATGTATATATATATATGTGTGTGTGTGTGCGTGTGTATTTATGTGTGTGGGTGTATGTGGGCGCGTGTGTACGTATACGTGTTTGTGTATATATGTATATATATATGTATATGTATATGGGATTTGCACCGAGAGGCACAGGTTGCCCATAGATATACATACCCACACACAGGCGCACACATACATACCCCCCCCCCCCCATATATATATATATAACGAATTTCAGTGTCAAAGGACACTGAAATTCGTTTGTTTAATTTCATATGATTCCAGTTCCTCAGTGAAATAACAACCCAACCAGGAACTGGGCATATCAGAGTATTGACAAAGTTAAACACCTCAACAACATGTGTACTCGTCTCTACCACGCTAATTCGGACTGCCTGAAGAGGTCACAGCCAAAGATGGCGGTCAGCGAAATATATATAGCAGTAATAAACGAAGCCAAATTTTAAACATTTAACTTATTTATTTTATTTTACATTACTCCGGAGTAACCAAACCAACTTGCGCACTTCGTTGAGTACTCCATTCTTCATACTGGGGTGTTGGTATACAACCAACATATACTCAATATATATATATATATATATATATATATATATATATATATATATATATATATATATATACATATATATACGCGTGTATATGCATGTTTATATATATGTATCTAGTGTGTATGTGTTTTGTGTGTGCGTGTGTTAGTATGAGTCCATAAAATATGAAAGAAGACAAACGCAATCTCAACTTCAGTTCACAAAAATAATTGCTATATTATTTCTAGGCAATATTCTATACGTCATATTTCCAACATTTTACAGACCAGAAAAACCAGAGAATCTTAATTGTCATAGTTTTCTCTGACAATAAATATTGAAAACCTTACAAATTTCACTTCATAACGTGCTGTCACTCATCGTTTTGGAAATGCCATACATATTGTCATGCCCATGACTCCGATACCGACCGTTCTTTTGCATTCATTTGGCTTCTTTAATTATTTACTTGAGTCACACATATGTGTACACCATTCAGTGTAAATTATCCTACATTTACTTAGTAGAGGCCTATATTAAAGCACATACAATATGTTTCAGTATATAAAAGACACATTTTTGCTATGGTTATTTTAAGCTAGGATATTGTATATTTATTATAAATAAACATATTGCCCCTTGTTTCGAATATGCCTCTAATGTGAATCACGCTATTCTAGTGCTACTCTTTTACTCTTCTAATCTTTTACCTGTTGCAGCCATCCGGCTGAGACCATGCTGGAGCACCTAATTTGTTTAGTGGATCTTTTCATACTGTTTCGAAAAATGTTGCGAAATTCGATGAAAGCTATAATACCTTATATAGTTGCTCATGCTATTAACATTTATCCGAATTTCTTTCTTATATTTGGTGAAATAATTCAAATAATATTTTCTGCATTTTCTCAAATAATTATAACATTTACGGATGTTTCCCCTCCCTATGTAATGATATCTGTATAGCTTTTTTTTATATTATTCGTACATCTTGGTTATTTATTCTTGAACATATTGAATATGTCTATTTATATAATCCATTTAGGTTAATCTTGAAAAATGTTAGCATCAGTTTTGAATATATAATCTGTTGAACGTTTTCCGTGTTTTTTTTTTATGGTGTGAAAACGAGATAAAATTGTGAAGAGCCCTCGCATGGTTCTTTTTCTTGACGATACAAAAAATATTTTTTTCAATATGAAATGAATTCCTCACAATGCAGGTAAATATAGTAATAATCGAGCAATATAAATAATAGGTGAATAATTTATTTAAACTATTCCTAGAGACGAAAAATACTGGTCAGAATTGTTCAGCTATTTATCATAGTGAACGACAAAGAATATAGACACCTGTGTAGTGACGACTTCATTTCAAAAATACTTTAGACTGACACAGTTTTGTTGAGTAATGGTTATGCAATTGCCTTTTTGTTATTTTATGAAATTCTACAATTAGTAGAGCTCTGAAAAATATAGAAGAATTCGAATAAGATGAATTATATCTAACTACTCAGTAAATGATAAGTAAAATATGAGGAATATGAATAAGGATAACCGTTACAGGTGTAAAAATTTGAAGCAACTCCAATCAAGTTTCTATTCTTTTTCAATATGAATTTTGCTACGATTTCTTTGCGAAAATATGCTACGCAATACGTTTACCTTACTTTACCTGTACTTATGTTTGAGTGTTTAAGTGTTTTTGTTGTTTTGGAATTATGATGACACGTCAGCAAATTTAGTGAACACGTATTGTATGGGAAAAACCGGTAACATTATTTTCTTTATAAAACTGCATTTTTATAATTCCTGAATTTTTATGATTTCCGTTTTCTATATATAAATATGTATTTGTTAATAGGTACATATTTAATCGCTATTATATTGCTATGGAAATCGGAATTTGAAATCGCGAGATATACAAAAGTAATAATTATATTTGAATGAAAATGCAATGCGAAAGTAGAAATGTAGTTTATTTCTATAAGAGTTGAGAAATATGAAGTTATCACATTTAAGATGAGCTATCATCATTCAACATTAACAAGTTGCCTTTCGATCAACATCACTACTTATATTACAAGTTTCTTTCCTGCCATTGCAAATACTGGTTTGTCAGATGTCATGATTGATGGTCTCTGTAGATTAGAAATGTTTTCTTCTCTATATATTCCTTTTCTTAGAATTGTATTCTCTCTCCAGAGTTGAAGGTTTATGTATATGACTCTGTATATGAGGTTGTGTTCGTTTGCGTGTGTATGTTTGTGTGGGTGTGTGTGGGTGTGTGTGTATATGCATGTGTGTGTATGTATGTGTGTGTGTGCGTACTTCATTTTTCTCTTGTATCAACACCTTTCGATCTATTTTGCCTTTATTTGTAGAATAAATTGACTGCAGTATTGGTAGTAAAGTTTTACAACGCAATAACAAAGATCAACATTGAATACAAATACTTATATATTCAATAATATTTTTCCTATGAGATTCAGCTATATTCTGTACCGCAGTTTGACTCCTAAACATTATTTGTTCATAGAATTATTGGATGCCATACTTTTTCTTCCATATCTCTTAATTTATAAAAGAAGTCATAGGAATTGCTTCTTACAAATACATTAAACCATTCTTTCCAGCAGACTTAGAGAAGTGCGGCTGGCTGAGTGTTCCAGAGATATGTCTATGTTTGGCATAGATCTCAAGGATATTCAGTTTAACAAATTGTGGAGCAAGTCTGGCTGAGTGTCCCAGAGATACGTCTATGTTTGGGATAGATCTCAGGGAGATTCAGTTTAACAAACTTTGTAAAAGGGTGGCTGAGTGTTTCAAAGATACGTCTATCTTTGGCGTAGGTCACAGGGAGATTCAGTTTAACTAATAGTGTAACAAGGCTGGCTGAGTGTTCCAGAGATACGTCTATCTTTGGCGTAAGTCTCAGGGAGATTCAGTTTAACAAATTGTGGTGCAAGTCTGGCTGAGTGTTCCAGAGATACGTCTATGTTTAGGATAGATCTCAGGGAGATTCAGTTTAACAAATTTTGTAAAAGGGTGGCTGAGTGTTTCAAAGATACGTCTACCTTTGGCGTAGGTCAAAGGGAGATTCAGTTTAACTAATAGTGTAACAAGGCTGGCTGAGTGTTCCAGAGATACGTCTATCTTTGGCGTAAGTCTCAGGGAGATTCAGTTTAACAAATTGTGGAACAAGGCTGGCTAAGTGTTCCAGAGATATTTGTCGTAGATCTCAGGGAGATTCAGACTGATAAATCGTGTAATAAAGCGTGTATCATAATTGCAACCTATTTTTATCAGTTCCTATGCCTGGCTGGAGCAACGTGAAATAAATTGCTTT
Source organism: Eledone cirrhosa (assembly GCA_964016885.1). NCBI lineage: Eukaryota > Metazoa > Mollusca > Cephalopoda > Octopoda > Eledonidae > Eledone > Eledone cirrhosa. Next base: position 49,390,895 of record OZ024750.1, read on the forward strand.
GCTCTCCGACAGAAGCGCTGTCGATAGTCCTATTTACAAGCGTAAGGCCCTGACCCAAACTTCCTAAACACAAACCACAGATTCACAGGGTGAGCTGAAACCATAACAACCATACAATCTTTTGCAAGTGTACATATCATCACAGAGGTATAAAATAGATCCTATACTATCCTGCAACTGGAAACAGTTGCAGTGGGTCAACGTTTTTTAATTAAACGCATTAATTATTCGTTCATTTAAAGGTAATATTTATACATAATTACGAATCTCTGTCACTGGACGTTTCCAGCTGTTTTCGATTTACACATGCATTTGATTGATTGTCATCGGTGCGCACCCTTTAACCTTTAACGCACTTGACCTTTGTGGTAGGTGATACAGAGTGTCATGCCACAATGAAGTAATAATTATTTACATATAGTCAAATATTCATAGAAAACTATAATGCAATTACTACTGCATAACGCCTCGAGATGAGCACAAATATGTATTAAGTGACAAATTAGATAATAATTATCTGTCACGTACATAATGATTAATAAATATCCAATATATCATCCAGTTGTTCATATAATACGCAATATCATCCCCCCCCCCCTACGTTGTTAATGGTTGGTTAACTCAATTCACCTTCAACCAGCAACAGTTTTCCCGTCAGTAGCGTCATGGAGGAAATGTTAATTTGTAAAGGCCTAATAGATATTATGAATGTGTTATAGTATTTAATTATATGTAATTTGACTTTCTCACGCACACTCAATCACGCAATACGTACACACAATATATTTGGTCGTGCATATGCACGTAGAGGTTATATAGATCTGTAATCATATGTATAAACATAAACATATATATATATATATATAAGATATATATATATAAACGGAACATATATATATATATATATATATATATATATATATATATATATATATATATTGTTATACTTTGGGACGGTCATGTTACCAATAAGAAACACACGCACCATGCTTTCACTTCAATTTATTACAATAGATTGATAAATTTAGGAATATATAAATTTCCGGTTGGTTGGTTGGTTCCACAGCCAGATGATTGTTCATATATGGTCAAAGTACTTTCGTCACACATTCTGTGACTTCTTCAGTGACTGGGGATTATTTTCTTTGTGTTTGTGCCTCTCCTTTGTTCTGTCCTACGCCATCTTGTTTGTGTGTGTGTTGTGTGATTAGTTTGCGCATGTGTTACATCTGGGTGTATGTGTGTGGTTATATTTGTTTATTTATTTGTTTATTTACATGTTACTGGTTGGTTGTTTGTTCTATGTGCGTGTGTGTTTTCATTTTGTCCTTAATTGTAAGTTGTGATGTTGCTGTTCCATTCATGTTTTCTATTTAATTCTGGTTGGAGTTCATTTATGTGTATTGCCTCTGTGATTTGTCTAAACATTGCGTATTTTCTGTGTGTAGATTCTATTTTTATTTCTATGTTCTCTAATTTACCCTTATGTGCTATTTTAGCATGTTGGTAGAGCACAAATGATTATTTACTATCTTGAAGCTCTCGCCAGTGTTCATTTATCCGTTCCCCTACAATACGAGCTGTCTCACCTATGTACACTATATTCTAATCTCTACATTGTCATTCAGTACAACTTATGCTATATACTACATTTCTAGTTTTACAGTTAATATGGGAGCTTAATTTACAGATTATACATTACTTATCTATACAGGGAGGTCTTTGAAAAGGGTATGTATTGCTAATAAGTGTTTTTTATAGAGGTACCTGGTCTTTATACTATCTTAATATTGAGTTTATGTTTATCTAGTGCCCTTCTAAATTTGTAAGCTAATTCACCTCTAGGGGTTGTATCGATGATCATTACACTCTGGTATGTATTGCTATCATACCATGAGTTTATTCTATTAACCTTATTCCTAGTTCTTTCTATTCTATTCTAAAATTTGCTCCTATACAAGGGGTAGGTCCCATTTATGTCATTATTTACCATTGTTTCCATTTGGTTCTGGCGCCTCTATATACTCTTATTTGATCTCTCCGATTGTAACCAGAGAACTGCATACGGTGGATGAAGTGTTGTATGTGTCTCTCTAGTTCTTTGTGGTTGCACATGCGGGACACGTTTTTCATCACCCGTACCAAATCCGCAATTAGTATGTTCATTTTGGTATGTTCCGAAACAGCTGACTTTCGGTGGATCAGATATTTGGAAGTCATGGGTTTGGCATAATGGAATGGAGGATTGTTTTTTTGTTATTAATGGTATCTAACCAGAGCTCTGTCTCTAGTACAGATAATCGATGGTTGGGGTGTTTGCTTGGGTAGTCTATAGTAACTCTAATACTCTGGTGGATGGAGTTAGCTATTTGCTGGATGCTTTCCATGGTGTTTTTCTCTAATTCCTGACGGTTCTCTAGTGGGGGTGTTTTTACTACGATGTATATATCATCAACGTAGCGGGAGTACATTATCAGGGTTAAGGGATTGCTGTCTTCTAATTGTTCTTTAAGTTTAAGTTTAAGTCTACTGTCCCAATGTGACAGCATGGAGGACCTCCTCAGCAGAATGCGCGACAGTAACCGATCTAGGGACCTAACAAACTGCATAATAGGTAGTATGGATGTTGTGTCCCTGTATCCATCTATTGACGTGGATTTTGCTGTGGAGAAATGCGTAGAAATGATCAGTGAGAGCAATGTTGAATTCCGTGGGATTGATACCAGTGAGCTGGGACTCCTACTTAAACTTACCTATAGTAATACTTATCTAGATACATATGGCCTTAGCAACCTATGCCCTACAAGATAGCAAGAGGCAGACCACATACCATTACCTCAATGGCCAAAAAAACCCACACAGATAGAAGGAACGGGTGGACCAGAGCCATACGGACCCCGAAAACCACGATCAACTAAATAAAATGATTGCACATGCGGTGGGGGCCAGCATAAAATTAACGCTTACTGACCATATGTTCAAATTTAATAGAAAAACATATGCCCAGCAGGAGGGAGTAGCCATTGGTGTTAGCATTGCAGGTGACATAGCTAAACTATTCATGGTATGGTGGGACAATAGACTTAAACTTAAACTTAAAGAACAATTAGAAGACAGAAACCCCTTAACCCTGATAATGTACTCCCGCTACGTTGATGATATATACATCGTAGTAAAAACACCCCAACTAGAGAACAGTCAGGAATTAGAGAAAAACACCATGGAAAGCATCCAGCATATAGCTAACTCCATCCACCAGAGTATTAGAGTTACTATAGACTACTCAAGCAAACACCCCAACCATCGATTACCTGCATTAGACACAGAGCTCTGGTTAGATACCATTAATAACAAAAAAACAAATCCTCCATTCCATTATGCCAAACCCATGACTTCCAAATATCTGATCCACCGAAACTCAGCTGTTTCGGACCATACCAAAATTAACATACTGATTGCGGACTTGGTACGGGTGATGAGAAACATGTCCCGCATGTGTAACCCCAAAGAACTAGAGAGACACATACAACACTTCATCCACTGTATGCAGTTCTCTGGTTACAATCGGAGAGATGAAATCAGAGTATATAGAGGAGCCAGCAGCAAATGGGAAAAAAATGGTAAATAATAACACAAATGGGACCTACCCCTTGTATAGGAGCACATTTTGGAATAGAATAGAACAAATTAGGAATAAAGTTAATAGAATAAACTCATGGTATGATAGCAATAAATACCAGAGTGTAATGATCATCGATACAACCCCTAGAGGTGAATTAGCTTACACATTTAGAAGGGCCCTAGATAAACATAAACTCAATATTAAGATAGTAGGAAGACCAGGTACCTCCATAAAAACACTAATTAGCAATACATACCCTTTTCAAAGACCTGCCTGTATAGATAAGTAATGTATAATCTGTAAATTAAGCCCCCATATTAACTGTAAAACTAGAAATGTAGTATATAGCATAAGGTGTACTGAATGACAATGTAGAGATAAGAATATAGTCTACATAGGTGAGACAGCTCGTAGTATAGGGGAACGGAAAAATGAACACTGGCGAGACATTCAAGATAGTAAATAATCATCTGTACTCAACCAACATGCTAAAATAGCACATAAGGGTAAATTAGAGAACATAGAAATAAAAATAGAATCTACACACAGAAAAGACGCAAAGTTTAGACAAATAACAGTGGCAATAACATAAATGAACTCCAACCAAAATTAAATAGAAAACATGAATGGAACAGTAACACCACAACTTACAATTAAGGACAAAATGAAAACACACACGCACATAGAACAAACAACTAACCAGTAACTTGTAAATAAACAAATAAACAAACAAATATAAACACACAGACAACCGGATGTAACACATGCTCAAACTAAGCACACAACACACACAAACACAAGATGGCGTAGGACAGAACAAAGGAGAGGCACAAAAACAAAGAAAAGAATCCCCAGTCACTGAAGAGGTCACATAATGTGTGACGAAAGATCTTTGACAATATATAAACAATCATCTGGTTTCGGAACCAACCAACCAACCGGAAATTTATAAATTCCTAAATTTATAAATTGATTATAATAAATTGAAGTGAAAGCAACTGGTGCGTGTGTTTCTTATTGGCAACATGACCCTCCATAAGTATAACAATATCGGTTTCAACACACGTTTTCAGATAAAGAATATTACTAAACAAATTCAGAAACGAAATATATATATATATATATATATATATATATATATATATGCAAAAGTTCTATTTAAATTGTTGGGATACAACAAGCAAATAATTTTATAACTGATATAAAGCACTCGACAAATATTTGGAGTAGATATACGATATTAATAAATGGAAACTATATTTATAAAACCATATTTATTTCATTATATATATTTCAAGGATACCAAGTTAAATTATGGTATGCCTTCATTAGACAAAATACAATATATAACAGTTTTATAAATAGACATTGACGTACCCTTTTAAAAAGTGACCGTTGCTTTTGGAGGCCATCAGGATATCATATATTGTATTTTATCTGATGAAGGCATACCATAATTTAACTTGGTATCCTTGAAATATATATAATGAAATAAATATGGTGTTATAAATATAGTTTCCATTTATTAATATCGTATATATATATATATATATATATATATATATATATATATATATATATATATATATTAGCCATGAACACAGATATTTTTGTGAGTTGCTATCAAATGCCGCTAGGTTTTAGTTTCTATTCATTAGCTAAGATGATATTCAATTAGATAGTATTTTGTCGGCGTAGGTCAGTTGGTGCAATCATAATGGCTGGTTGTTTTTTTTCATGTGCCGATTACTTTTGATGGAAAAATAATGAACAATGAAAGTGAAAAGAGAGAGAGAGAGAGAGAGAGAGAGAGAGAGAGAGAGAGAGAGAGAGAGAGAGAGAGAGAGAGAGAGAGAGAGAGAGAGAGTATGTGAATGGAAATTTAAGAAAGGTTCATAAATAGCAGGAGAAAATTTGTGAATGTGTGTATTTGTGTTTGTTTCTTCTCCTTGAATTTATCTGTGTATGTGTTCCATTTTGTGTATGTATTTTAGTTTGCATATTGTTTCTGTGTCTGTATATTACCGTATGAAGTGAAACATGGACAATAACTGCTATGGAAAGAAGTATATGCTATTGAGATGAGATACTTCAGAAAGCTCCTTGACATCACCTTCAGAGACTGCATGACCAATGAGGAGGTGCGAAACAGAATTGTCAAGTCAACGGGCCCTACAAAAACTTTCTGACTATTGTAATGAAACGCAAATTGAAATGGTATGGGTATCTGACAATATCTTCTGTGCTTGCGAAGCCGGTTATGCAGGGAACAGTACAAGAGGAAGGAAGAGAGGCGGACACAGACGGAGATGGGAGGACAAAATCCCGGAATGGAAAGGCATGAGGCTGGGTACAACCATGAGAAATGTGGAGAGGCGAAAGGAATGGAATGAGCTGATTGCCTGGTCATTTGTTGTGCCCCAACATTCCACCCGACTACAGCACAGTTGAGATGAAGTGAGATATTACCGTATACTTCCAGTCAAACCTATCCTATGTATGTTGGATTTCCGTTAGTTCCGACGACCGGTCTTCCAATTATTTTACCACAGGATCAGTTAATGACATTAATGGGCAAGTATCGTTTCTTTCCATGGGCAGGTGTATCCTTAACGAATTTCTCAAAGCGAAGCAGTGTGACTCTATTTGACAAATTCGGTCATTTGTATCGCCATACGACGGGATCAAAATGAAATAATGGAGTCTTGCCCAATGACATAACGCGTCGCATGGAATCGGACTAACAATAACGATCGTAACCCGAAAACTTCTAACCACTTAGCCAGGCACATTCACAAACAAATCCAACACTAAATGTTAATGTTAATGATAACATCTTCTGGAGTAAGGGAGTACAAAATACAATAAATGGCTGCTCCGAGGAAAATATTTAACAGCAATTCATTCAATGTTAAACAGCTGCTGCATGTTAAAGCGATGAGAGTGTGGTGATTAGAGTTTATAGTGTTCGGCTAGTGAGCTTAATGTAATATTTCACTCAGTACTTTTTGTCCTTGAGCAAGACAATTTATTTCTTACTTTATTTCACATTGCTCCATGAGTTGTACTTGTATCTCAGAATGCCAAATTTGAGGCACCTTCTTTCACGCCGAATTTCCCTGAGAACAGAGTTCAGTGGACATTTGCATTTGGAACGACTATCCACTTGTCCGTTTGTTTTACGAGCAAACTCTTACGTCGCTCGAACTTAAGATCCGTGACTTTCTGTGTCCATGTCTCTCTCTCTCTCTCTCTCTCTCTCTCTCTCTCTCTCTCTCTCTCTCTCTCTCTCTCTCTCTCTATCTCTCTCTCTCTCTCTCTCTCTCCCTCTCTCTATATCTATACATCTATCTATCTATCTATATATATATCTCTCTCTCTATTTATCCATCTCCCCCCCTCTCTATTTCTCTCTTTCTCTCTCTCTCCCGCTCTCCCTCTCTTTCTCTCTATGTCAGTGTTTCTTTATAATACTATTCACAACGGGATCTACACTAGAAGTAAATGACAAACGTTAATTTCGTTTGTGTTAAGAGACTACACAATAGGAACAATGATGAAAAAATAAGACGATTGCTTGTTTGCATGTTAAATGATTGTTGAGCGTAAGATTATTTGTTTATCTGCTTCGGCAAGTCCAATAACTGTTCTATGAAAAACTATTTTTCTCCGTCTCTGTTACTGCAAGTGGGTTAGAGAGAATATCACCGACAACACTACTCCACCATTACTTCATCGAATATACTTACTATCCTTCTTATTAACCTTCTTATTATTATTAACATCATCATCATTATTATCATCACAACCGTCATCGTAATCAGCAGTAGTAATAGTAGTTGTTTTTTAGTAGGTTCTAATACAAACTTAAGTTTGAGCTACGGCAAATGAGATTTGCTCTAAGATATCATGACATATTTATAATGTAGAAAGAGTATCTTATTACTAGAAAGAAAATAGTCTAACGCTGCATATATATTGTGGCAATGTGTATATCTGCATTACTTATTGGAAAGAAAAAGAAACAAACGAAACTGATGGAAAAAGACAGGAGGCGTGTGCGACTGAACACCACATTATGGATCCTATGGAAAATTTGTCGTGAACAGAGAATATTAAAATATTTCTCTGATGGACACTTGATACGTAATGGAATTAGTAATGGTGGCGTTGTCAAACAAGGCGTGTCCTAACATATAATTCTGGTGAATGCGATTCATCTGCGGGTCAGGACTTATTCCAAATTCCGAGAAGGATAGAGAGATAGAAAGAAAAGGGAAGAATCGATCTGAGAACTGAATTGATATTTTAATCAGAGATATCGAAAGGATAAAAAGAAAATTTGGCGCCGGATGTATTTCTACTTAAATTGCTGAGCCTCGTATCGAATGCCACAAAACGTTCTATCAAATACAGAAACAATTCTACCAATTCACTGCTTAACATATAAAATACCATATCCAAATATAAACCAGTGAAGAATGATAACAATCTTCTGCCAGCAACTTTAGTATTCTGCTTGAGTGGACGCAAGCATGGCAACAGGTTTATGAGGTTTTAGGATGCAAATTGTTTGCTGACTGATAGCGAAATTATCCCTGTTATGGTACGAAAATGTGATGTGTCAGCATATTTTTGTATCATGCCATATTCATAAAGGCAGACGATAGTAACTATGACACCGACGAAAACAGGTATGATGACACCTGGGGTATATAAGCCCTAATAACTTGGCATTCCGCCCTATCAGGTTTCAACAGCCGACGTCGGCTTTAGCAGTCCTGGTTATCTGGTTCTTACCACAGGTCAGAGATAAATCTCCACATTCACAATCTATTTCTCTGTACTAGATATTACTGACAAATACATCTACGTCTAAATACAACGATTTGGTCTAAATACAACCTAAATGGTCTCCCTCCCTGAAATATGTATCAAACTGATATGTATGTCTAACTTTTCCATATTCCGTTTACAGGTTTCATCGAATTCATTGTCAAGAAATAAACGTAAAATGTCAGTATTGTTTCATTGTTGATGTGTATCCAGTCCTTGGAGAAATCCCGTCCCCACATCAATCTCACACTATCAATATCGATCATTTGAACTCTAGAGCAACAAATGACGATCACGCCGACCAACAGTTCGAACAAATCCAATAAACCAAAATTGACAAAAAATTATACCTCTAATTTAATTGTCTAGTTGAGTAGATATTGTGTCACCTTCATCCGATTCAACAAATGATGTCTCTTTTTAAATTATTTCTGAAAGGCATATTCGATATATTATTGTACTTTGGAAAAGTCATATTGTTAATTAAAACACTTGCCCTGTTTAATGTTCATTTAGGCTTTAATATTAAACAGGTAATTAATTCATCTAACTAATAATTAACTTGACAAAGTTCTTTGGTCACACGCTGTCATTATACTTCGTCTTAACTTTCTTGAATTTGCCTCCATCATTTCCATATAGTTTGTTAATAACACAACTGCCACATAAATTATTTTCAAAAGACTATGTATTTAACTAATTCAAAAAGAAAAACTTCATAAATAAGTATTTGCACCTACGTAAAAGGAGAAATGGAAAAACATATATATATAAAATGTAAAACAATATTTCAATATTTTAAACGTCTATTCAATTACAAGAAATATGTAATCAACTTTAAGAAATACAAACGGAAAATGACGAAAACTACGTTAAAATGTATCATAAATAACTTTGTTTAAGGTAAACATTAATATTTGGCTTCAAAGCAGTAATATTTATTTAAATATTTCACACATATCTATTCTATTTCATTGTTTAAAACTTAAGACAGAAGTATATGTCTAACTCCCAATAAACTATAGTAAATCACCTGTTTTTTTATGTAATATTTCTTCCATACGTATTGTCAAATGATGTGTGATAACTTACGATTAAGACACATGAAAAAAACACTTTAGCTGTCTCTGTACTTGTCAAAATGCAGTCAAAAGAAACCCAAAACATGTCAGATGTATTAATCTTGTTGGACAAAAGAAAATAATATTGATATCTGATTCATATTTCTTTCTTCGCAGGAAACACTATATGATGTCTTGGAGTATTTAAGGACTCGTAAATCATGATGGAGTCATAAGGATGTTGTCAGGATATACGGGAATTATTTTAAAATCTAGTGGAAACTACCCTTTCTTTACGTCAGAAAACAGAAGATTTCTCCCCTCCCAGAGAAAGAGAAAAGGAGAGGGAGAGGAGAAACCAAACCGAAATACGAAGGAAGAATTAACACAAGTACCTGTGTGAATCAAAAGCAAAGCTGACGTCTGTAGGATTTCATTTCAGAACGCAGGAAACCAGAACGAATCCCACAAAACATTCTCTCGGACGCTCTGGTGATTCTGCCAATCCACAGATGTTCTGTCTTTATAAAAAGTTTTAAAATATATTTAGCAATGTGTACACCTAAACAAGAGAAGTAATACAATATAAAAAAAAAATTTAGTTAAAACATTTGCCTTTCGGTCTTTCAGAGTCAATTTTAAAAAGTACATATCAAGTACTAGCGTCGATTCCGCTATGTTCCTTTCGCATTTCTCTCTCACACCTCCACCGAAAATGAAGTCGGCTGCATGCAGAGCTGGGGAGATGATGGGCTCTACTGGGTTTCAAATGTCCTACGTGGCAGTAGGACTCTGTTAGGAGTTACAATTCCATACATATCTGAGTTCAAACATGCACTTTGGAGAAACAGTTCAGTTTAGACAGGGGTATTTCGCAAGTGATCGACAGAATGTAAACAATGAAATCGGCATATATACATTTATACATACATAGGTACATACACACATGCAGACATACATACACACACATACACTCATACATACATACATGTTGATTTTTTTACTTCTAGCCAGAAGAGAGTCAGAACTTCATTAAACATTGCACGATCATGTGCACGCAGGTGACCTTTTAGACCCGTTTTTATTGTGCAGGCACTTTCAGTGTATGACATTTTAAATATCTGTCTCATGGCAATACCTGCTGGGTGGTATCTTCATGCATCCTTCCATGTCTGGTTAGTGCACTACCTAACTTTCAAATTAAGCCACACTCACTAGAAATGTAGCATAGACGGTAGAACTACCTCACAAGTGATTCGATCTCTCTCTCTGGGTTGTGTGCGTTTAGAGGTTTGACAAATTCAGCTATTGATAAAAGAAATCGGCCACATATATTACACCTCAATTCCTGCAGGATTTTTATAGGCATTGCAAATGTGTCTCGCTTACGGTGTGAACCCTTCGAAACATAATGCTCCACTCGCTCATATATGATGATTAGTCTCCATAGTGTACGTCTTTCAGTCAGTCTCTCCCAATTCCCCACATACATCTTTTATAACCTACTTAAACCACTTCTTTGTGGCACACATTGTAGAGGAAATGCTGTTAATATTGGACACTTTTTTCCAACGAATGCACTCTTTCGGCTAAATATTGATATAACAAAGACAAAAGTCATGAACACATCATCAGTTTGGGAAGAGTATGTGGAGGCAGACATTTTCGTGAGAGAAAAAACATTTGAGGTGGTGGACAGCTTTGTGTATTTCGGAAGAAGAATTTGTAGATAGGGTACTCTCAAAGTTGAAATCGATCAAACAACTGCAAAAGCAATTTTGCCTTCGGGAAGCCTAAGAAGTGAGTCTGATCAAATCGGCGTTTCACGAGAGACACACAGCTCAGCATGGTAACCGATGCACCCTGAACATCAAATGGTCATCTGGTACACCTGATGCTGCTATCCTTGAGAAAGCGGGCAAGTACCAATATTCAGAAGAGGATTATAACCGGACATTTTGGGCTGTATAATCGGGTATTATATAATCACTCCTTCCCTCTGTGTCATTGTTATTTTCTAATCTGTTTTTTTTTCTGTCTGTGTGTCTGCGTTTTTGGTTGGGTTTTCAGGAGCGTTTTGGTAAAACGTATAGCATGTGTTGTGTGTGTGTGTGTGTGTGTGTGTGTGTGTGTGTGTGTGTGTGTGTGTGTGTGTGTGTGTGTGTGTGTGTGTGTGTGTGTGTGTGTTATTGTGTTGCATTTGTTTCGGTTAGGGTTGTTTCTTTTATTGAATTTAACATTTGTCTATCTCAGATAAGCATTCTAGCATATTTACCTTTCTATATGTGGCGTATGTTGGTGGTAACTCTAGGACGGACCATTCGTGAGGAAGTACCGTCGACCTCACGTATATATTTGTGTTGTTAATGTTGAACTCACTTCTCAGTGGGACGCCCTCCGACAAAAAGACACATATAACACAAGTAACCATCTAGTGACAATTAAATAGATGTATAGATAAAAAAAAAATGAATAAATGTATTTAAAAATGTAATAATGAAAACAAACAGGAAGAAACCCGGATACAACGCCTGCGCAGCCCTAGTACACAACTCACAAAATCAAGATAGTATATCACAGTACAAAAAAATAGAGAAAATAACAACAAAAGTAGCCCCTGTGGAGGTCTCAGAGCGTGTGAGGAAATAACTTATTTGACAATCAACAACAAAACAACCATCTGGTTATTAAACTAATCGATTGTAAATTTAAATAATAAACTGGAGCTAATAACATGAGATGCGTGTGATTTTTGTTGGCAGCATGACCCACCCAAAGTGTAACTATATATCTGTAGAGAGAGAGGGAGACATACATACATACACACACATACACACACACACACACACACACACACAGACACACACACACACACACACACACACACACACACACACACACACACGCGCGCGCACACACACACACACACACACACACACAAATATATATAAATAAATATATATATATATATATATATACATGTTAGTACAGATTATAATGTGAGCAAAAATCGCTGCTTTCACTCTATTCCAGGATCTTCTGAAATTCCTTATTGAGCCAACTTCGGATTTAGATCATCACAATTATTATTACTATATATAAATATATATATATATATATATATATATATATATATATATATGTGTGTGTGTGTGTGTGTGTGTGTGTGTGTGTATGTGTGTGCGTGTGTGTGTGTGCGTGTGTGTGTGTGTGTGTGTGTGCGTGTGTGTATATATATTGGATCGAAGTGACTATTGTCATATATATAAATTTTATTGGAATATTACAAACGCTTTGATATCGATCAGCTAAGGGTGGTTTCATAATGTCGGGACCGCTAACTTCCTCCACATCTGGAGTTTATATGTGCAAAGACACACACAGCCCAGCAAGAGTCACGCCTTGTGAGTTCTTTGAACGGTGAAGAGCCAGTATCAGTAGATACACACTTAGATACACATCAGTAGATACACACGCATGCGCGCTCACATACCGACAGAACGCTTATGTGAGCCTCTATGTGAGATTGTGTGCGCTTATTATTATTTGTTTCCTTCCTTAACTTACTTTTACTCCTGTACTCCACCTGTCTGAACTTTCCTGATAAAGGACTAATGTCCGAAACGTCGTATCCTGCTTCACTTCCATGAAATCTGACCCTATTATAACTGTGTAATATTTCCTCCTGTGTTTTGTTAGTTCATCTTTCAAGTATATATATATATATATAGGAACAAGTAAGACCCCGACGGCTGAGCTCAAGCCGTTTCGACGGCTAATTCTGTACAGAATTAGCCGTCGAAACGGCTTGAGCTCAGCCGTCGGGGTCTTACTTGTTCCTATTACCCACTCTACTACCCTAAGTATTGAGTACTTTGGTGCGTTATGGTCCACGTGGCTCCTTACCACATTTCCTTCGTTGTATATATATATATATATATATATATATATATATATATATATATATATATATATAGAGAGAGAGAGAGAGAGAGAGAGAGAGAGAGAGAGATGGAGGGAGAAATGGAGAGAGAGATGGAGAGAGAGAGAGAGGGAGAGAGAGAGAGAGAGAGAAAGATTCAGTACCCCGAAGGCAGAGCTCAAGCCGTTTAAACGGCTTGAGCTCTGCCATCGGGGTGCTGAATCTTTTCCTATTACCGACTCTACGAACCTAAGTATCGAGTACTCTGGCGCGTTATGGTCCACCTGGTTCCTTATCACACTTCCTTCATTATATATATATATATATATATATATATATATATATCAATGTTTGCACATATAATTACCCTCCTATTCAACTGAACATTAATATCGATACATATGAATTGATGTTGTGAGCAACAGTTTCGTATTTACAGGGTGCAATGGATGTGACATATATTTTACGAGAATGTACAATAACTGTACAAACATTCAGGTTCAAATTCAGATTAATATCAAGATTAAAATCAAAAGCACGGTGTGGAATACATGCAATAGTTAAAACAAGGGAATAGTCCAAATATTATATATTGAGGTTGACTTTGCCTTTCATCCTTACGGGGTCAATAAAATAAAGTACCAGTAATGCACTGGTTAATTGCTGGCCTTGTGCCAAAAAGTAGAAACAATTATATATATATATATATATATATATATATATATATATATATATATATATATATATGTATACACACAGACGTAGATATTTATATATATATATACGACGAACCTGTGGTTAGTTTCCTATTACTATATATTACTGAAACTATTTTAGTCAAAAATAATTTTCAAAATATTTGCCCATGGAGCCACTTATTGAGACTTAACTAGAAATATATATATATATATATATATATATATATATATATATATACAATATATTAACAAATGGAAACTATATTTAGAAAACCATATTTATTTTATTATACATATTTCAAGGGCCACCAAGCTATATAACCTCTGCATACCTCTCTCTCTCACTCTCTCTCTCTCTCTCTCTATATATATATATATATATATATATATATATATATATATATATATATATATATGTGTGTGTGTGTGTGTGTGTTTTGCGAGGTTTTAGATATGAAATCGTGTGTCGAAACAAATAGTGTTATACTTGGGGAGGGTCATATTTTTGTAATAATATTGCCAGAATTAATAACAGAACACACTAACTGTTTGGTTGATTTTCGCTTCTGTATTTTTTATATCAGCTAATTTATTCGGTCCTTAATGTTACCATTGACTGACCAACGGTCAAAATACTGGTATAATATAGATACAAATATATACATATAGTCTAACAAAGCTCTTTCGTTGCACATCTGCAACATCGTCAGTGGTGATATTATGTTTCCTCCTGTTGTATTGTATGACTACGCCATCTTTATTTAATCTGTTTATTTATTTGTGTCTTCTTCTCTGCGCATGTGTTTGCGTGTGTGTATAATGTTCGATGTGTGTTCTCGTTTGGGTGACTGTGTTTTGGTTATTGTATTCTATCTTAGTTTACCAGTGTGTGTTTATATGGGTTTGTTGTTATTGTGCTTCTGTATATATTTATTTATTTATTTATATTTCACTTAGGTCAGTATTGTTTGTTTGTGTGTTGTTATTCCATTCATTTTTTCTGTTTAGCTTTTGCATTCTAAGTTGTATTTCACTGGCCTCTCTGATTTGCCAATCTGCTGTGTCATTTATCTGTTTAGATATTATTTTAATTTCTATGTTGTCTATGTTACCGTTGTGTTATGGTGTGGCGTGTTCGTATAGTACTGAACCGTTTTTCTAACTTTTACTTCCCCACAGTGTTGGTCTATCCTTTCTCCTATTCTACGAGCTCTCTCTCCTATGTATGCTGTTGTAATGTTTCTGCAAGTACCCTCTGTACATCTTATGCTATAGACTACGTTCTAGATTTACAGTTTATCGTGGTGTTTACTTTACATATAATACATTTTCTATCAGTACAGCGGGTTTTCGTAAAGTGGTATGTTTTGCTGATCAGGGATTTTATGGTTGTTCCTGGCTTTTTTACCACCGTAATCTTTAAGTGGGTATTTCTCAGGGCCTTTCTACATTGGTTAGCTAATTTCCCTCCAGGGGTAGCGACCACAAACATGACACTCTGGTATCTCTGGTTGTCGTACGATGAGGTGGCTTTCGCTCTCTTATGTTTAGTCCTATCTAAGCTATTCCATGATTTGCGCCTGTATAATGGGCACATTCCTTTCATGTCCAGTTCTATGAGGGTCTTATACTTCTCCGTGGCTCCTTCGTATACTCTGATTCAGTCTCTTTGGTTGTAGCCAGAAAACTGCATGCGGTTTATGAAGTATTAGATGTATTTCCATTTCTGTTGGGTCGCACATGCGGGACACGTTCTTCGTCACTCGTACCAAGTCTGCGATCAGAATATTAAACTTAGCACTACTGGACATTGCTGAGTTTTTGAGTATCAGGTATTTGGTGGCCATGGGTTTAGCAGTAGTGTGAGTGGAGAATTTGGGCTCTCTCATCTATAGTGTTAATCCGGAGTTTCGTGTGTTATACAGGTAGTCTATTGTTAGGGTGTTTGGAAGGGTAGTCGATAGTTACAGTTATATTCTGGTGCATGGAATTAACTATCTGCTGGATGATTTCCATTGTCCTACATTCTAAATCATACTTGTTAGTACTCTCTTGAGTGTATGTCCTTATTAATATATTGATGTCGTCTACGTAACGAGAGTACATGATCGGGTCTATGGATCTCTCATCAAGGAGATATTTGAGTCTCCTTTCCCACCATACCATAAAAAGGTTGGCAACGTCACCAGCTATGCTGACGCCAATGGCTTCTCCCTCATTTAGGGTGTAGATCTTCTCGTTGAATTTGAATATGTGGCACTTTAGGTTAGTTTTAATACTAGCCCCTATTGCATGTGCAATCATTTTTCTTACTTGATCATTGTTTCAGCCGGTCCGTATGGCTTTGGTCCGCCCAATCCGCCTTCCCATGGGAGTCTTTTTTGACATTAAGGTTATTGTGGGGAGTCTACCTCTTATGGGTCTACTGGGGCAGGAACGGCTAAGGTCATGGCTGTCTAGGTAGTCAGTGTCATCAGCAAGTCTAAGGAGGAGGCCCAGTTCGTCTGTGTCGACGTCGCAGAACTCCACCTCACTATCATTGATCATCTCCACACATGTTTCCACTGCAAAAAAAAAACAAACTTAATGGGTGGGTATAGTGATACCACGTCCATACTACCTATTATTCAGTTGGATAGGTTTTTGTTTTTGTTGCATTCACTGATTCTGCTGAGGAGGTCCTCTCTACCATCACATACTTTTGGAGACATCTTGTTTATGGGGTGTATAACCATTGAGAGGAAGTAGGAGATCCTGTAGTTGCTACGATATATGCTTCGCATACAGGTCTTATAATGCCCAGGTAACATCAACAATATTCGTATGACAGACGTAGCATTACCGGCAGAATGTATCAAAGACCACACAATAAATATTTATGGGAACACTTTAATCAGTGAACAAGAACAACAGGTTCAACCGCTCACACCAACATTTGCTATCTACAAAGAGATTAATCCAATCGAGTGCAAAACAGAACTGGAAAAGTGTTACACAAAAATACGCTGGAATGCGATATAAACAACAACAACTATACGGACAACAACAACAATAATAATGATAATAGTAATATAAACGATATCTCTGAGTATAGAAATAATAACTATAAAAGTAATAGTCATAACAATAACAATAGCAGGACAGTGAGAAATAGTAATAATAATAATGGTAATAACATTAACGATAGACAGAACAACAACAACACCCACAATAATAATAATATAAACATTAACGACAGACACAACAACAACAACCACAGAAGTAATAATTGTTTCTACTTTTGGCACAAGGCCAGCAAATAACCAGTGTATTACTGGTACTTTATTTTATCGACCCCGTAAGGACGAAAGGCAAAGTTAACCTCGGCGGGATTAATAATGGAAATAATACGAGTAACAACAACAACAGACACATTAGTAATAATAGAAATAATACGTGTAGGAACATTAATTATAAACACAACAAGAAAAATATTTTCGCATTCCAACGTATTTTTGTGAAACACTTTTCCACTTTTCCAGCTCCGTTTTGCACACGATTGGATTAATCTTTTTGTAGATAGCAAATGTTGGTCTGAGCTGTAGAACATGTTGTTCTTGTTCATTGATTAATGTGTTCCCATAAATATTTATTGTGTGGTATTTGGTAAATTCTGCCGGTAATGCTACATCTGTCAACTGTAGCACCTCCTTTAGTTAATTCCACCAATCATGTTCCAAATATAATTAATCATGTACCATTTGCAAATAACTCTGTAAATAATCTTAATCGTAAATGCAACTGCCCTCTTAGAACTAATTGTCATCTTAGTAAGTACTGCTCGATTAAAAACCTAGTATACGAATGTAAATTGGTAACTAGTACCACTTCCTATACCTACATTGGCTCTACTTCTAACTCCTTTACAGCAAGATTCTATAATCATTCTTCTACATTTAAATCTCCACTTAAAAGAACCAGCACCGCATTCTCAGAACATATTTGGTCCTTAAATGACAAAAACATAAATTACAAAATTTCTTGTCGTAAAATCTACAACGCATCTCCATACTCCAATGCTTCCATACCTAGTGTTTGTAATTTATGTCTAGTTGAAAAATGTACCATTATCTCGAAATTCAACACAATGGTAAATCGAAGAACCGATTCATTTGGACTTTGTAATCGTAAATCCTACAAGACCTTTCACAAAGTATATAGCTAATGTCTTATAACATATTATACGAGTTGCGGTCATCTTTCATTATATTCCACAATGTGTTAATTTTGTTATCTCATCATATTTTAAGCCTTTGATCTTTTTATTCTATAGCCTTAGATTTTCACTCAAAACTTCGTTGATCTTGTAAAAAATGATGACGTTATATGTTTTTCTACGTTTATAAATCTTTCTAGCAATTTGCTTTATTTACTTGTTGATATAAAATAAAAATTAAATAGTATACCCCACATTTTTACTAGTAATTATTAATTTTGACATAGATAGACTATTTTTATTTTTGTTTTATTTTATAAAAATATTTTTTTATATTTATTTTATTTTATTTTATTTTATTAATATATTTTCACACTTCTTAATCCAATTTTTAGTATTTAAACCCAATATAAAATAATATACCCAGTTTCTATATTTAGGCCTCTAATATTTGAATACCTTCTATAATATTCGCACATACACATCATCAATTTACTTTTTAACCGTTATTTACAGCTGTTTTCATTTGGACAGCGTTCCTGATCAAACGTCTCTCTCTCTCTCTCTCTCTCTCTCTCTCTCTCTCTCTCTCTCTCTCTCTCTCTCTCTCTCTCTCTCTATCTCTCTCTCTCTCTCTCTCTCTCTCTCTCTCTTTCTCTCTCTTCCTTTTTTTTCTATTGTCCTTTCTATGTCTTACTATAGTTTTAACACTTATATTTCTGTCATATTTAGATTTAGCACTTTACTGTAAACAAGTGCTATTATGCCTCATATCATATCACACTATATTATCTGATGATGTTTGTCCCAGGATGATTTTGCATTCGAAACGCGCATAATAAAATATATGGAACTCTTTTAATCACCTTTTAATTTCCTCTTATTATATATACTGTATATATATATACATATATATATATATATATATATATATATATATATATATATATTTATATATATATATATATCCGGGGGAGATGTCTCCTTAGCCTTTGTCAAGGCAGAATTCTAGGAGAAAGAAAACTCTGATATAACACCTGCAACCCTGCTGGTTTCCAATGATGTTGACTTGTTATTCTTTTTGGTAAATATCATCTTGGTTAAGAGAGTGGGACTGGCTGTGTGCAGTGCCTTTGCTCACTATAAAAGCTTCACGGCACAGGCATTGCTTTATATCTGGAGATCTCTCTGCACTTGTAGTTACATGGTACCATGGGCCCAGCACTATGTGTCAATAATTGTCACAAGTGTAGTGTTTGTACCAGAGTTTTCAAGTCGCTGGCTGGACTAGAAAGTCGCACTCGTTCAGCGCATCGGTAGGGGTTCTCCTACATGGATATAAAGTAGTGGCCGTACTCGAAAACGAGTATATATATATATATATATATATATATATATATATATATATATATATATATATATATATATATTTACATAAATATGCAAGCTAAATGCTATAAGTTGGTAATAGAACAACTGTATCGCGTTCAGCAATATACAGCTTAGATGTGGTTTATCCAGAGTAGCGCGAAGTATACTTTTCGGTACTTATCAGAGCTCACTACTACTCCTGTTTGCTGAAAATTATGTGTGTTGGATTCTTATAGAATTCCAGTAAAATGTAGGAATCAGAATTCTCGCAGTTTATCTCTCCTGTTTGCTGAACATTTAAATATGTGACATTATCTCTATTTTAAAATAATAGCGTATAGTCTTCAAAATGTGTTTAATTAAGCATACAATGTATTGCAAAATACACTATATATACATACATATATATATCGCTATTTCAGAGGACCAATTCTAATATATATATATATATATACAACATATAAAACAATCACATTTTAGTTTAATAATAGAATTAACTGCTGACAACTGTTTCTTCTAGACGAATGTCTGGAATCATCGGTGGATACAGAATGTTTAAAAAGTAATTATAAGGCTAGTCTTCAGAACATTGATAAAAAATGATACATAACTATTGACAGTGCGAGTGACATCATATTTAAAAGCAGGAGTTACTATGCTCTGCTTCCTTACTCCTAAAATAATATATAAAAATAATTAAATAGCTGACAACAGTGTCCACGACACTAATTATAAATCCCTAACTAGGTATTCATAATTTAACATATTTTACTCAATCTGAATAATTAGCTATAACAAATAACTTTTATATATAAATGATGAATAATCAATAATAATTTGTAATTTATAAATCTTAATTTATAACACCATTTAATGTATGATAATTTTTAATAGATAATAATCAATAATTTAGTATAATAAAACAAACTTCCTATATTGTCAGCAATTGCCAACCTTCAAACGTCCTTAATTACCTCCCTTTGTTATTAACTCCCCTTATGAATATCGTTCCCCGTACTTTTTATATTCATAACTTTAAAACAATTTAACGGCATTGTTGTCATTAGACTTCGTCTAATAACTCTTAATATAACTCGCACGTAAAGCAAAGTGAACTATTTCTAGATAGAAAATGTAAAGATAGGAATGCATAGTATACTATATTTCCTATATTAACATGGCTGTTACACAGTGGAATTATTTTTTACTAAACACATTTTTAAATTCTACACATCTCAAACACATTACAGCTAAAGTTAAAAAAACATTCCATGTACAATATATTTGCTTTACACCCAACATATACATGTATACACGAACGCTAATATAAAAATTCTTAAATGATACTTACCTATCTCATTGACGTATGTTTTTTTACATTATACATTACACAACATTTATTCGTTTTATTCCTTTTATTTATTTTATCATTACATATTTCTTTATCATATTGCATGTCATGTTTAACATTGTTATCAGTATGTTTTAACATTCTGTATGACATATACTTTATTTATTTATTTTATAACTCTTACCTCATGCATTTCTTTATTACATTTTGCATTATATAACCTTAATATAGCCTTCTTTTCAATGCTATGTTATATTTTATCTATCATCTCTAACACCTTTTAGCTTGGTATCTTTTGCACATGTATTACCTTAAAGAATATCTTTATATATAATATGCTTAATATTTCACTTGTCACCATTGCTCCTGATACTGTGATATCTGTAACATAACATCTTTTTGTAAATCCTGCTTTTCTATATGATGTCATTCACTGTCAATAGTTAGTTTCTTTATCAATGTTCTGAAGACTAGCATTACAATTACTTGTTTAAACATTGTGTATGCTCCGATGATTCCAGACATTCGTCTGGAAGAAACAATTATCAGCAATTAAATGTATTAAACTAAATATATTTCATTTCCTACATTATACCCTATCGTATTATCTTCACTTCTAATATAACTTCCAATTTATTAATTTATTAAATTAAATAATACATATATGAATATATTTAATACTTTCATATTTATACCATCATATCTTTACCAACACCACAACTATTTTAACCACCAATACCATCATATATTTATATTTTTACCACCAACACCACAAGTATTTTAAACACCAATACCATCATATCTTTATATATTAACCAACAATACCACAACTATTTTAACCACAAATACCATCATATATTTATATTTTAACCACCAACACCACAACTATTTTCAACAATCATATTATGTTCCTTTTCTTCGCACACAACATATTTTTATCTATTTTTTATCATCTTCGCTATGAACTATTTATTATTATTCATTTATTATCAATACTTTTTTTTTCTCACTATTTTCTTTTTCTTTATCTTTTTTCTTTATTCTTTTTCTTCTTCTTTCTTTTCTTCTTCTTTGTTTTCTTATTCTTTCTTTCTTTCTCTTTTTTTTCACCCAATCTTTTTCTTTTTTTGTTTTTTTTCTTTTTCTTTCTTTGTTAATATGTTGCAATTTGAATTTGCAAACGCTGTGTATAATTTTAAACAGTTTTTCCGATGATTTGGTTAAGCATACATCGTATTTAAAATTGAGTGAAACAACTTCAAGTGATTAGCAATTTTAAGACAATTTAACCAATGAAACAATTGTTAATACTGTAAATAAAACACTTTTTTTACTGTTGACGATATTGTTCTTCACTCTTTCACTATTATTTCTCCAAGAATAACTTACATAAGAACTCCCGAGAACTTATATACTCGCTACCTAAGGAAACCTCTTCTTCAGTCAAAGAACGCCGTACGCTAAAACTATCCACAATACGGAGTATTCACAGCCTCTAACTGGATTACATATGACGATAACTTGTTATCCCTTATATATATATATATATATATATATATATATATATATATATATATATATATATATATATATATATATATATATATATAAATAGAGAGAGAGAGAGAGAGAGAGAGAGAGAGAGAGAGAGAAACGTTGTACCTAGCTGCTATTTTAGTAGTTTAACATACAACAAGTCAATAATATTCCCGCTTTCACTAGACGTCCAGTTCACGTGTAGATCATTTTAAAGGCCCACTCGATCGTTCAATAGCTGGCAGTTGCCGGTGTATTTGCTTGGTATGGGACTGTAAGTACTATGTAATGGAAATAGCTTTCTGAAGAGCCGATCTTTCCATTGGAAGTCCTTTGGATTTCCACTCATTTGTGAGGCGAAACTGTCGGTAAAACCAATTTGGACAGGTGAATTTAAATTGTATTTTAATTTAATTTAAAAGAATGTTTAATATTTACTTGTTCCGCTCATCTCAATTTTGTATTTCTGGTGTCTCAAATTAATACCATTGAACAACAACAGTATTATAGACAACCTATATATTTCCGTGGGTACTTAGTACCTGTGGGGATATTAATCTCATTTTATATATATATATATATATATATATATAACGATGGAAATGTGGTATGGAACCAGGTGGACCATAACACACCAAAGTACTCAATACTTAGTGTAGTAGAGTGGGTAATAGGAACGAGTAGGACCCCGACGGTTGAGCTCAAGCCGTTTCGACGGCTAATTCAGAATTAGCCGTCGAAACGGCTTGAGCTCAGGCGTCGGGGTCCTACTCGTTCCTATATATATATATATATATATATATATATATAGGAACGAGTAGGACCCGACGCCTGAGCTCAAGCCGTTTCTTTTTTTAAATGCATATAATGTTACCTTTTTACACCAACGTTTGCAAATTTCTGTCTTATATGTTTCTACACTTGATATGGCTTTCTATAATAATAGTACTAAACACTGTTTTTCTGGACACCTTTAGAAATAACCAGCTACTATAATAGCCCTAATAACTTGTCTGTTACACTGTACTACTTTGACCCCTCTAACTAAATTTTGTCCGAACAACACCACTAGAAGAATCTACTTCCCAGCCAACCTTAGCATGCCTCATTAAGCTAACTGCTTCCAAAACATTCTCTCTTCACAATCTCTACTAGTCTGACAGTCTTAAACCCTAAGACTCCCTCCACCTTACTCACTTCCCTCTTCCCCTTCTCATCCTACCTCATTCTTTATCTTTTATCTAGTGTATAAAATATTTTCATATCATTCTAATACAAAGGTCTGATGACATGGTGTGTTGGCTTACAGTGTACTTTCGGTTTTTGATAATATTTGTGTATTATTCAAGTAGCGAGGTATAGGTAACTCATACACTATAGAAACAATTGTTACCTAATAAATTCTATATACCCGCATTTCCATTTCGTAAATTTTTTCTCTCTCTCTCTCTCTCTCTCTCTATATATATATATATATATACATATATGTGTATGTGTACGTGTGTGTGCGAATGTGTGTATGCGTGCGTGTGCTCGTATATGTTTATATGGAGTATGTGTGTATGTAATATATAGAAACATTCTATTGAAAACATCCTTTCCAATAGGAAAGCTTTGTGCGTCTGAACAGAAAGAGTGATGAAAGATAACGGTAAAATCTATTTTTTTAAATGTATACAATAAATAGCCTGAAGGCAAATAATCAATTTAGATCCTACGTTAGAACCATGCGTTAGAGTTAGATTATATTCCCTAACAGATTTAAGAAAATAAAGTATATTTGGTTTCCCATCAGCCCCTAAAAGGAACCGTTATTCAAATTGCAAGCAGGGAAACACATTTTTTTTTATTGCTGATACTGTTTCTGTCGCAGCATCTGACGGAAGGACCAACGTGATAAACAACATTTTAATCACGAACGCACTCTGCTAGCTGCCCAGCTATCGAACTTATGTCCTAATGTTCGTGAGTCCACCATTCTGTCGGCTACCCAGCTATCGAAACTATGTCCTTATTATCGTGAGCCAGCCCTCTGTCAGCTGCCCAGATATCGAACATATGTCCTAATTATTGTGAGTCCAGCACTCTGTCAACTGCCCAGCTATCGAACTTATGTTTTAACATTCTGTATGACATATACTTTATTTATTTATTTTATAACTCTTACCTCATGCATTTCTTTATTACATTTTGCATTATATAACCTTAATATAGCCTTCTTTTCAATGCTATGTTATATTTTATCTATCATCTCTAACACCTTTTTAGCTTGGTACCTTTTGCACATGTATTACCTTAAAGAATATCTTTATATATAATATGCTTAATATTTCACTTGTCACTATTGCTCCTGATACTGTGATATCTGTAACATAACATCTTTTTGTAAATCCTGCTTTTCTATATGATGTCATTCACTGTCAATAGTTAGTTTCTTTATCAATGTTCTGAAGACTAGCATTACAATTACTTGTTTAAACATTGTGTATGCTCCGATGATTCCAGACATTCGTCTGGAAGAAACAATTATCAGCAATTAAATGTATTAAACTAAATATATTTCATCTCCTACATTATACCCTATCGTATTATCTTCACTTCTAATATAACTTCCAATTTATTAATTTATTAAATTAAATAATACATATATGAATATATTTAATACTTTCATATTTATACCATCATATCTTTACCAACACCACAACTATTTTAACCACCAATACCATCATATATTTATATTTTTACCACCAACACCACAAGTATTTTAAACACCAATACCATCATATCTTTATATATTAACCAGCTATCGAACTTATGTCCTAATTATGTTGAATCCAGCTCTCTGTCAGCTGCCCAGCTATCGAACTTATGACCTTTTGATCATGACTCCAACACTCTGTCAGCTGCCCAGCTATCGAACCTATGTCCCTATCATTGTGAGTCCAGCACTCTATCAGCTGCCCAGCTATCGAACCCGTCTCCTCATGATCTTGAGTCCAGCACTCGATCCAAATGCATTCAGAAGACTTCAACATAGAATGTTACAATCATTTGAATAAAGTAAAACGAATCTTTAGTTTAAAATAGAAGTAATTTCTTGAGAATGAATAACGACATTTACAATGAATAATATATGGGGAATTAATCTTAATACGTTTTGAAGATTTAACTATTGTTACCTGAATATTTTTTTCAAATGCGCAGACAATATAACCGCATGAATATATTTTCTCTTGATTCAATAATAATGTTTTATTTTCAGCGTCTTAGTACTTTTTATTTGTTCATTTTTGTTAAGAAAATCTTATTTTGTACCCACTTCTTTGTTTGTTTCATTATTGTTGATTAGTAATGTGTAAAGAAAATATAAAGGATATCTCTAGAGAATACAAGAGAAAGCTCTACGTTGTACAGATAATGTCTACACTTTCTGACATCAGATTTTAAGTCTGGTTATATCTATATCAACATAACGCAAAACAACTAAAATATTCAATACTGTAGTTCTCAGTATAGCAAAACAGCATTTGTCTTTAAAATACAATTTCGTAAAAGGAATGTAAGTGCTAATGATATTATTTACAATAGGGGCAACTAACAAGAGGAAGGGAGAGGTTTATTTCCATATCACAGGCCCGGTCGGAGTACATGAGAGACATAGGACCGTTCCTACACTTAACATAACTACGAAACCACCTATGGCATATACTGCAGAGTGACGCATTATTGAAATTACTCGAGGACTGTTTCATCCGAGCCTCATTTGCCTTCCCGCTAGTCTACCTATCGTATAGAAATCCCAGCATTATTTTTGTTACTGGCACAGTCATACCTCAAGTAACTGGGGTCCATCAGGGTGACCCTTTGGGACCCCTCGATGTCGCTCCGCTCATAGACCGTATTAATGGAAACATCATGGCCCCTTTCAACGTTTGTTACCTGGATGATGCCACGCTGGGCGGGCCCGTGGTGACTGTCTGCCACAATTGCTGAGCGGAAGTTCTTGCTCTCGCGATAGTCGACCTCGAGGTCAACTCATCTAAGTCGGAGATCGTGAATGTCAACCACAACGCAGAGGGCTTTGTAACCTCAGTCCCAGTTGTGCGACCCATTCACCGCCATGTGCAGGTTACCCCAAAAGAGGATGTCCTCATCCTCTGGTCGTCGATCATCCCAGAAGCCATCCGCTCCACCTTCAGGTCCAAGCTGCAGCAGCTAATGAGCCTGACGAGCTGACATTATTGACGCTAATCCATCCCTCTTCAAGAACTGGTTTGGCCATGCCGAAACTCCTCTACACACGTCATAGCGTTCCTTGCTACAACCACGTATCTATCCTCGCTGACCTCGATACTTGTATCCAAGTGGCAGTTGAGGAGATATGCAACGTCGGGTTTGACGAGTTTGTATGGCAACAGGCCACGTTACCTGTTTGAAACGGTGGCCCATGGTCTCCGCTCTTTCTGGCTTTGCCATCGTTTCTTTCGTTGGTAATTTCTTCCCCCCCCCCAAAAAAAAAAATGATTCTCCACGACAATTGAACCCATAGTGATCGAGGATGTTGAGGATGCTGCGAGACTTACTTAGAATTGGCTCGGACTCAACATGGTAGATGGCCATTCCCCTCTACTCATTGTAGAGGGGAATGGCCAAAGTATATGGGATGCCATCGATTGCAACAAGGCCCCGGACAGGCTAGAACGGCAGCTCAACCCGCACCGTCTCACATGCTTTCGCTCTGCTTCGCAACCCCACAGTGGTGTCTGGCTCAATGACTTACACTTCTTTCCAACTGGTGCGTAGCTGGATAACGACAGTCTGTGACTCGTGATTTCAATGAGACTCCACCTCCACCGGCATCCATCCGCTCTCCGGCCGCCTTCCACGCCATGCTGCTCTCAACGAGGTCATAAAGTATAACTTCGATGCTGCAGCCTCCCCTCCCGGCTCAAGCCGGCGGTGGATTTCTCGAATCTGAGTGTTGATTGTGAAGCTGGAATGGACAATGCCGTACGAGAAGATTAACTGCAGTCAGACAACGTTCGAGACAGTTCTTCTATACTAGAGTAGTGGGATGGTGATGTGTCCCTGCGTACGCATCTTCGCTGTCAATGTCTTGTATTCAGTCTTTGATACTGGCAGGTGTGGTGTTGTATTGATAGTCTGCTTGATTGTCGTTTGCTGGTCGGTTGATGGTGGACACGCTATACACACAATAACAATCGTCTGATTGCCATTGTTTGTGTGTGTGTGTTGTTGTTTCGTTTGTTTACACGAGCCATCTCGTCTCACTTCTCTCATATCGCTTATTTATTTTAGGTCCAAGGATTTTGATCCAAAGTGCTTCCTTGATTCTTAGAGCGCCGATCTGGCGTTCTGTCGCTAACACTGCGACAATGGGCCTTCCGTC
This sequence comes from Eledone cirrhosa, assembly GCA_964016885.1. Lineage (NCBI taxonomy): Eukaryota > Metazoa > Mollusca > Cephalopoda > Octopoda > Eledonidae > Eledone > Eledone cirrhosa. The sequence continues at coordinate 49,418,897 of OZ024750.1, forward strand.
TCTGTTTCTGCATTTGGTTATGTGTTTCCGGAAAGACGAAGCCCTGGTATTGATGTGCTCCTTTATCCGGGCATGTAGTGGCCGGATTGTGCTACCCATGTAGTAGTCTTTGCACTTGTCACATTCTACCTTATATATACGACGTACGTGCGTAAACAACAGTTCGTTTGGCGTATAGGACAGTTGCTGAGGGAACACACGTCAACCAATTTCTCGAGTTTCCTGGAGAGGGATCTCTGTAGGGAGGGGCCCGAGTGGGCCAAGTGGATGTCGAGGACCTCCCTCCGTATGGCCCTGCGGATAGCTTTGGTGGTTTTCTAGCCCAGGTGTGTGATTTTAAGGAAGAACATGTCTTGGGTCTTTCTCTGTCTCTTGCGTCTGGTGTCTCTTACTCAGCTTGTATATGATGCTGGGTATCCGTTCGTCTCCAGCACCATGAACAACCGCTTGGTATGGGTTACACCACTCACGAGATCGCTGCATCTGTTTTTAATCCGCGTGATCTAGTTCGTGATGTACCCTCTTTTAAAACAGTTAGGGAGGGCAGATTTGTAGTGGAAGAACAAGTCACTGCAGGCTGCCTTGTGGTAGAAGATGGTGTGGATTCCTCCATGCTCCGTGATGTTGATTCGGAAGTTGAAGAGGGCCAGGGACCGTCGTCGTTGGTGGTGTTCAAAACTGAAATCAATATTCTCGTCCGTATTGCTGAACGTCTCTTAAATCCCGTTCGCTATTTCCTATGTGTGTATATATATATATAAATATATATATATATATATATATATATATATATATATATATATATATATATATATATATATATATATATATAAAAGAGGTGATTAATCTCATTTGCATATAAAGCTGCATAAGTTGGCTCAACTTATAATAAAAAAAGAAAATAGGATGTCGCTTGAAGCATAGCTTTATACAATATGCATAAATATTTCGTATCTCCAAAGAAATACGGTTTTAGGAAGCCGTAGCTATGCAAACACCGGGGGGCGAATGCCCTCTGATGATGTCCAGCAGAAGCATGGGGGACAACCGTCATGCATCTCAGGCTTAACTGGCCTCCGTCAGGACGGTCCCTCCCACCGCTTGCGACTGCTGGACTAGAAGACAGGCGAGAATATATACTTTTCTCGTCTGTGTAAATGAGGTGATATAGCTACTGCATCCTAAAACCGTATTTCTTTGGAGATACGAACTATTTATACATATTGTATAAAGCCATGCTTTAAGCGAAATCCTATTTCTTGTTTTATTATAAGTGGAGCCAACTTATGCAGCTTCATATGCAAATGAGATTAATCACCTCATTTATACAGACGAGAAAATATTATCGCCTGTTTTCTAGTCCAGCAGTCGCAAGCTGTGGGAGGGACCGTCCTGACGAAGGCCAGTTAAGCCTGGAATGCATAGACGGTTGTCCCCCTTACTTCTGCTGGACATCACCAGAGGACGTCAGCCCCTCCCCCAGTGTTTCATAGCTACAGCTTCCTAAAACCGTATATCTTTGGAGATACGAAATATTTATACATGTTGTATAAAGCTATGCTTGAAGAAAAATAATATTTCTTTGATATATATATATATATAGAATAAGGAAAACCGAAGTAGTTTCAGATGTTCAAGTCCTTTAATAATAATTGTTTCTACTTTAGGCACACGGCCAGCAATTACCCAGTGCATCACTGGTACTTTATTTTATCGACCCCGTAAGGATGAAAGGCAAAGTCAACCTCGGTGGGATTTGAACTCAGATCGTAAAGGGACGTAACTATGCTGGAAAGCATGGCATCCGACCCTCCACCGATACTGCCAATCCAAAGTCCTTTAATAATAATGCTGTGATATATATTTCAATGACGACACTGGCCACACTGTTCTGTGTGCGAGTGTCGTGTCATCATCAGACAGCTTGTTAGATATATATATATACATATATATATCCTGCTCTACGAGGGCATCGAGTGCTCACACAGCCTACCGCATACGGACGTTTTGAGCATCCAAGACCAATTATATATATATATATATATATATATATTTATATATATATATATATATATATATATATATATGTGTGTGTTAGGTAATTCCTTAAAAAAGCGTTGTTCACTTTATATATATATATATATATATATATATATAGTGAACAACGCTTTTTTAAGGAATTACCTTACTGGTTCAGTCTAGTTCAACTGAATTGGTCTGTCCCAGTCATTCATTGAGCAACATCGGTGAAGTTGGCACCCTTAACTCACAGTTGGGTGCGGATGCATTCATGTATATATGTGTGTGTCCGCATGTATCTGTGTGTTTCTAAATATATTGTTAATAACTCCCTCTGGTCGAGCAATCTTTGAAGTGTGGGGACAACTGGAAAGCTTCCATTACTCATACTTCTCGCCTTCTTCACCACCTCTTCTACGGCCTCGACATGAATACCCCCTCCGTCTCCGTGGTATTTTCTTCGTGGTTATAGGAGGCTTAGCTCTGTTTCTCGACCGTTATATCGCGTGACTATCTCCCCCTCCGCCTTTTGGGATTCTTTCTCACGTCGTGTAGACGCGTTCTTGAGACTAGTAAAATGAGGTATCCTCTTGATAAGTCGGCAGACCTCGCAAGGACTCTATATCTTTGATATATTGTTTTTGTTTATGCCACGAAACTACGTAGTCGAGGAATTTAGGAGCAGTTTAGGTATGATACATTTTATTACTAATTATATCTAAATGTTTCTTCTCTCTTCATAATGTATTTTTAACTCTGATACTGGTTCAGTCTAGTTCAACTGAATTGGTCTGTCCCAGTCATTCATTGAGCAACATCGGTGAAGTTGGCCCCCTTAACTCACAGTTGGGTGCGGATGCATTCATGTATATATGTGGGTGTCCGCATGTATCTGTGTGTTTCTAAATATAATATATATATATATATATATATATATATATATATATATATATATATATATATATATATATATATATATATATATATACATATTAAATATGTATATGATATGTACGTGTGTGTATATGTGTGGGTTTCCAAATTTGCATCGAACAATGTAACTCTTTCCTGGTTTAAACATGCAGTAATCTACATAAGATCTTATCGCATGTCTGTAGAAATATTGCATTAATTGAATAGTTCAATTGACATGCTTGAAATTCGTGGTATAAATACTTTCATTTACAATTACTTAATTACTCGTTCTTTTTTATTCAATGAGCGTGATTGATTCAAGTGTATTTGTATGTTTGCATGTATATAGATTTTAAACGATGGACATATAGGTGGATAGCAATATACATACAACAAACATGTCACATTGCACGTGCACCAACGGTCACAAACATAATCTCCTCTCAAACATAATCAGTTAAAAACATTATTATGCAGTAAAAGAACTAAATAACTGTAAATGTAATTATTTAACAGGAATAATAGGTGCAATTTAAAAAGTAAACACGAAACACGAAGCAGTATATACACACACACGCACACGCGCGCACAAAAACACAAAGCACACACACACACACATATGTGTGTGATAATATATATATATATTTATATATATATATATACTTAGGGTAAACATTGATGCAATTCAATTCAAGCACTCAACGTACTTATTCCACATAGGAGTAACGGAGTAAATATCGAATAAGGAAAACGAAGTTGTTTAAGATGTTCAAGTCTTTTAATAATAATTGTTTCTACTTTAGGCACAAGGCCAGCAAATACTCAGTACATTACTGGTACTTTATTTTATCGACCCCGTAAGGATGAAAGGCAAAGTTAACCTCGGCGGGATTTGAACTCAGACTGTATTTCAATGGCGACAGTGGCCACACTTTTCTGTGCGCCACTGTCGCGACTTCGTCAGACAGTTTGTTACATAATAAGGTTATGTTTCCGAGGCAATCCAAATTGAATCGATTAGGAACGGACGAAGTGTGCGCTTTTGGGTTCTTCATCCGTTCCCCTGTGTGTACCAATTCACCCCCACCGGTCTGAGCAGGGGCAGTTCCGAAGGAAGTTGACCATTAGCTACCGCATATTCTCAACGACATTCGCTTAGTCAGTTCCCTCTTCCAGCCAAACAATGACCCATTCAGGCCTGTAATATAGCTTACTGCTACCCATCCCGTCTGTGGCAGTCAGCCGAAAGCCAGTGGGGATGGGGAAGTGTTAGTATTTACAGGTCTCAATACTACCTCTCACCAAGCATGGACAGTATAATTGACCATCAACCTCTAAGAGAAAATATACTTAATTCTAGGTATCATTGTTTCACAGTGGAAGTTATGAGTGACACTTGGAAACTATAACTAAACATTAAAATTCAAAATCGAAAATCCTAAATCACATATCAGAAATTAGAAATTAAAAAATTAAAAATTAGAAATAAAAAAAATATTTCAAGTGAGAATCCGGATTGAGGTGAGTAAAAAAAATATAGATTGAAGTGAGTAAATAATATGCAGAGAGATGTGTAAGTAAGAAGTTCTGAAAGGGGTATTAATGTTACAGTTATACTATCTACATACTGAACGATAGTACCGTACAGTAGAATGGAGGGTAAATTACAGTATGAAGGGTAGTAGTTAGTCGGGTAGATAGTTTGAATTTCTATAACATGGAACAAAACCAAAAAAATATATGATTTTCATTTTGTCCATGTATAGATTGAATGGAGGGCGCTCCTGTTCAAATGTGATTTGGTGCAGGGTTTATCGTTGTTTTTGTTTCCGCGTATTTATCCTGGCGAAAGTTATTATTATGTCCGTCCAGTGTCAGGGGTTTCCATCCAATGGTAGAGGGAATTTCCAGGGGTAGCTCATGGTTGGTTCCTTTCTTCTTCACCATATCGGTTACATCATAGAGCGCTCAACTAATTGGAGCTAAATTCTTAGGGTAAATATTGATGCAATTCAATTCAAGCACTCAACGTAGTTTTTCCACATAGGAGTGACGGAGTATATTATCGAATAAGGAAAAGCGAAGTTGTTTAAGATGTTCAAGTTTTTTAATAATAATGCTATGATATATATTTCAATGGCGACAGTGGCCACACTGTTCTGTGCGCCAGTGTCGCGATAGCGTCAGACAGCTTGTAACAGTATAAGGTTATGTTTCCTAGGCAATCCAATTTGAATCGACATGGGAACGGACGAAGTGTGTGCTTTTGGGTTCGTCATCCATTCCCCTGTGAATGATCATCTTGCTTATATGTACTCTATGTTTTTTTTTTCTTTTGTGTACTTTATACCTATTTTTTTTTGGGGGGGGGGGGCGTTCCATGTGATGGAAATTATGACTATGTACCCAGTTAACTACTACCTTTCATACTGTAATTGACCCTCCATTCTACTGTACGGTACTATCTTCAGTATGTAGATAGTATAACTGCAACATTAGGACCCCTTTCAGAACTTCTTACTTAAACATCTTTCTGCATATTATTTACTCACTTCAATCTATATTTGTTTTACTCATCTCAATCCGGATTTTCACTTGAAAACCTTTTTAATTTCTAATTGTTAATTTTTTAATTTCTAATTGTTAATTTTTTAATTTCTAATTTCTGATATTTGATTTAGGATTTTCTATTTTGAATTTTAATTTTTAGTTAACATTTCCAACTCTCACTAATAACTTCCAATGTGAAACCATGATACCTAGAATTAAGTATATTTTCTCTTAGATGTTGATGGTCAATTATACTGTCCATGCTTGGTGAGAGGTAGTATTGAGACCTGTAAATACTAACACTCTCCCATCCCCACTGGCTTTCGGCTGACTGCCACAGACGGGATGGGTAGTAGTAAACTATGGTATAGGCCTGAATGGGTGAATGTTTGGCTGAGAGGGGGAACTGAATAAGCGAATTTCGTTGAGAATATGCGGTAGCTAATGGTCAAATTCCCTCGGAACTGCGCCTGCGCAGACCGGTGGGGGTGAATTGGTATTCACAGGGGAACGGATGACGAACCCAGAAGCAAACACTTCGTCCGTTCCCATGTCGATTCAATTTCGAATGCCTCGGAAACATAACCTTATTATGTAAACGCTGTCTGACGATGTCGGGACACTGGCGCACAGAACAGTGTGGCCACTGTCGCCATTGACATATATATCACAGGAATGTATACAGTGCTTATGACAGCTAATAAGCTAGAAACTAGCTCATCGTTCCTTTGTCAGTGTTTAACAAAAGGTCAACGATGTTTGGCGAACACTGTATGGCTAATAATTCAGGTTGTTTGTTTACAAACAAACCGAACATTATAATACATGTTCGGTAAACCCATACGTACATATATATAGATATGTGTCCATGTATGTATATACATACTACTGTACGTATGTAAATATATATGTTTGTACGTATACAGCTCGTAATGGACATGGTTATACGGAACAGGAAGGACAGCCGTACGAACGCGCATGCGCAGAAACTGTCACTTCACACATGCAATACTAAAAAGCGTGCGAGAGTGTAAGGGAGATAACTGCGAAAGTCCGAAAAGTTTCTAGTTGATAACAACAATTAGGATGTTGTGATTCAATCCGGAGCTTTATAGTTATGGAAGAGGTGAATCAAAACGTGTGGACAACGTGTGAAGAATTCATTTCTCGTGTTTAGGCAATCACTATTGCATAATATCTTTAGAATATTTATTCGTTCATCAATACATAGTCCACACGACGGATCGCCCCTCGCGTATGGCTTGGACTTAGTGATGGCTTTCCATTGAATGGAGTAGTCTATACTTGAGGCCTTGAGGGACCATACGGGGCTCGCGCGTTTCGTGAATGAACGTCTGTCCGGGTACCTGAAGGTCGACTGGTGGTTCAGGAAGTGTTCCTTAAATCGGTCCTCCGCCATACCCACATAGGATTTGACCTCCTGTGGTTGATTTGGTCGGTTGGAAGCGACCACGGCTTCATAAATTACAGCGGGTGTGTTGCATTGCTGTTGAAGGGTTCAAGATTCGGGCTTACGGCAAGAGCACCCTGCTGTGGTGTTGCTCTTATGGCTGTTTGTGATGTGGGCCTTCATGTTCTTAGCGCAGGAGTATCCTAGTTTTACATTCTGTCGGTTAAAGATGAAGTGGTATTTATGACATATTTAGATGACAGGTTTCAGATTCTAGTACTGATATTATTTACGAAGTTTCTAAAAAGAGTGGGAGGGTGGCATTAGTCCTTGTGAAATTAATTGAGTTTTTCGTTTAGCTTATGGAAGTGTCTGTAGGCGTGTGTGCGAAGGTCTAAATTAATGTCTAAGAAATCTACGCTAGAGAGGTTGGTAGCTACTGTTATCATAAGTTCTAACTCATTGAAGGTAGAAGCTAAGTCTTTTTTAAATCGGTCGAGGTCCTGACCACTGTTATGGCTCGATAAGGTCAGTCCGTCGTCGCGGTATATTTCCCGTGTGGAAGTCCGGGAATCTAACACATAATATATCTAAAATAAATAGGCCAACCAAGTCGCATACGTCAGCACTGTCAAACGATCCCATGGAGACGTCGAATAGGTTTGAAGTTGTTGACTTATTTGCCCAGGCTACTCTGCCGTTGAAGAGGAGGGTTATATATATATATATATATATATTTATTGATTTCAAGAACGTCAGTATTCCGTGTGTCATAATTCTCTATTATCATAGGTTCATAGGTTTCAAAAGATTCCGCCCCCCTCAACGACGCCAAACTGAAATTAATATGCATAATGCCAATGAGGGAGTGAGAGGGGAGAGTGTGAACGCTGTGTCAATAACTATTAACATGTGTGCGTTTGTATGTACGTGCGCGTATGTTTATGTGTGTGTGCGTGCGTGCAGCGTTCCACAGAGAGTAAAAACTATCAACATGTGTCAGTGTGTGCCTGTGTACGTTAGCGGGCGTGTACGCGTTTCCATGCGTGTATGTGTGTGGCGTTCCACAATCACCACGCACTTTATCTGTGTGTGTGCCTATCTGTCAGTCTAACATACATAGAGTTGGGAAGGGAGTAAATAGGAACCTTTCTTTACATTGACGGACATCTTTTATATTTATCTTGTCATTTTTATGCACTATGTATATGTGTCAGTGTAGAGACATGTGTGTGTGTGTGTGACGTGTGTAGAAATAAGAGGGGAAGGAAAACAATAACTATTAATATGTGTGCGTGTGTATGTACGTGCGCGTATTTTTATGTGTGTGTGCGTGCGTGCAACCTTCCACAGAAAGTAAAATTTACAACACGTGTGAGTGTGAGCGTGTGTAAGTTTGCGTGCGTGTGCGCGTTTCCATGCGTGTATGTGTGTGGCATTTCACAATCGCCACGTAGTTTATCTGTATGTGTGCCTGTCTCTCAGTCTAGCATACGCAGAGTTGTGAAGGGAGTAAATAGGGACCTTTCTTTAAATTGACGGACATCTTTTATATTTATTATTGTGTCATTATTTGACAATTGCTCGAAATAAATACTGATAATAAAAGCAATTGGACTTTAACAAACATTGAAATACAGCGGCGACGGCGTGCAGACAGCAATGAAGAAAAACGGGCCGAACAGCGCCATCGGAACGCTGAACTTCAGAGGCGAAGACGTGCTGCCATAAATGAAGAGGAGCTGGCTGAACAACGCCAACGAAACACTGGAGCCAAGCAGCAACGGCGTGCTGCGATGGTTGAAGACGAACTGGCTGAGCATCATCAGCCGATGGCCCGAGTTCAGCAGCAACGGCGTGCTGCAATGGATGAAGAGGAGCTGGCTGTACAGCGCCAGCGCAATACAGAAGTTCAGAGAATGTGTCGCCATAGTGCTCCTTATTCCAGTAAAGAGGCTAGAAGGTGAACGAATGATATTAAAAATGGATCTTGGCAACCGTGTCATTTTAAGATTGGTGGACGAGCAGAGTGTCCACATTGTGTAGCATTGCTTTTGAGGCACGAAAAGACGTGTACCACAATGTGCTGTCATAAAGGAGCAGTTCAACTAGAACTCTTGCGAATGCCGGATGATGAGGAGTCACCGGTGTTTAAAATACTAAGTATGTGGGTGATCAAGGAGACCGAGGTAGATTACTGCGCACATATTTGCGGCAAATTGACAATTCATTAGCTTTAGCATTGTAGAGAGTTTGTGAGATGTTTGAGAGTGGAGCATGGCAACCGAATGTAGTCATTCAAGGCCGTTTGTATCATTGTATCGGTAATTTAGAAGTTGCCCCAGGAGTGAGGCCTCGATTCGCTCAAATTTACGTTAACGATCCAGATTATAGTGAATCGGAGGAGGATATCAGGATCGGTTGGATGAAGTTGCCGGGAAATATAACTGAACTTGAACGACAAAGGTTAAGTGATTTGATCCATGATTTGCAATCATGGCTTAGACAGTGTAATCCTTATGTTATGGATGTCATGTTGGTGGCTGAAGTGCAGAATGTTCAGCAGCAAACATTGGTGATTAAGGCTGACGCAGTGCCAAGGAATCAACACGAACGGCGATATAATGACCCTGAAGGATTTCGTGAAATTGCTGTGTTGATGGACGATAAGCCTGGATCGAGAGATATCGTCATCAATCGCAGAATGGGGGTCTCAAGACTATCATTGAGTCAAATATGGCATACGATCGATTGCATTATGTTCTTCTATTCTCAAATGTGAAAATGGATGGAACATGTCTGTTCATTTAGATGATCAAGAGAATCAGCATCAACAGGGAGGTGGCAATAGACACAATAATTCGATTCGCGACTTTTAAGCGTTCCATTTGAACGAGAGGAATCAACAAAGAAGTTCGCTATTTCAAGCCAGCAGATTGTTCCAGGAATATTGTTGTATGGCATTCGCAAAGATCGAAAATCCAAAGCTAAATTATATAGCTACATATCAGCAACATATCAGAGCTGAATCGTATAATAATATACAGGATGCGATAACAGCCGATGATGCCAATTACAAGCAAATTGATCGACGCATCATTTCGCCATCGTCGTTCATCAGCGGCACGAGATATATGAACATTCACTATCAGGATGCAATGGCAATTGTCAGAAAGTTTGGAAAACCAGATTTGTTTATAACGGTTACATGCAATCCTGAATGGACTGATATTAAGGATGCTCTTTTGCCAGGACAACAACCAAAGGACCGGCCTGCTATTGTGGCAAGAGTATTCAAAGGATATCTGAAAAAGATAATGGATGATGTGGAAAAAGAGGGAATCTTTGAAGGTATAGTTGCTTTTACATAGGTAATTGAATTCCAAAAAAGTCCTCTGCCACATGCACATTTGCTGATCATTTTACAAAGAGATTGCAAATGGAGTTTTGCTGAGGATGTCGACAGCATTGTGTGTGCTGAACTGCCGTAGAATGAGGCACTACGGAACTTGGTGGCAAAGTCAATGGTGCACAACCAATGCGGAATGGCAAATCGGAAAGCGCCTTGCATGAAAAATGGCCAATGCAATAAGCACTTTCCGAAATCTTTTGTCACGAACACTTCCTGGAACGATGGGATTGCTCATCCCTCATACAGAAGACGGTCGCCTGCAGATGTCGGTTTGTCTGCAGATGTAAACGGTCGACAGGTTACAAATCAATGGGGTGTGCCATACAATCCATATTTGATTATGAAATATCGTTGTCATATTAATGTGGAAATGTGTAGCTCAGTGAAAGCGTGCATATATATATTCAAATATGTTTACAAAGGTCATGATCGGGCAATGATCAATGTCAGGAATGAGGAAGCGAACCAAGGAGATGAAGTTGGTAGGTTCCAGTATGTTCGCTGGAATGGATCTAGCGAAGCTTGATGGAGATTGTTCGATTTTGATCTCAATGAATGTAAACCCAGCGTTCAGTAAATGACGGTTCACTTAGAGAATAGGCAAAGGGTCTGTTTTCAGGACACTAGAAAAGGTGACGAAAGAATTGCTAACGCACCAACCAACTCCTAAGACGGAATTGACTGAGTGGTTCAAGCATAATAGGGAACATGATTTGAACCCGGATCAAAGGCAACTCTACTGCGATTTCCCTTCGCACTATACGTGGGGTAAGAAGAGAAGGAAATGGAATGATAGAAAACAAAAGTTGAGATTCATGACTATTGGACGGGCTTGTAATGTCCATCCAGCATCTGGTGATGTGTTTCTCTCCGAATTCTGTTGCATAATGATTTTTAGAGATGTAAACAGAGCTTCGCTGATTTGAAAACGATCAATAGCATTGAATATGAAACATACCAGGCTGCGTGCCAGCCTCTGGGACTCCTTCATGATGACGCTGAATGGAATAACCCCAGGGAAGTTGCAGGAACAACACAGATGCCAGCTCAAATAAGGCAAGTTGTTTGTCAAGATTCTAGGATTCTGCAATCCTGCCGATCCAAGAGAGTTATTTGAACGCCATTGGGGAATTATGACTGTTGATTTTAGACATCATCTTCAGGTCGATGATGAAAATTTGATGAAAGCTATTGCTTTGCTCAATATTGAGCAACTGCTTGAAGTTCATTTCAAATGTGTAACAGATTTCAATTTGCCAATTCCTAATGAAGAAATGCGGCAACGTGTCTTAGCATTGAACATGATTTTGCAGCTTAGACGGTTTCCACTCGATCGGAGGGAACTATTCTAGTTTGATCCACTGGAACACCAACGTATTGTGGATGAACGTATGCCAATATTGACCCAATCTCACAGAGAATTGGTTGATGGCATTCTCCACTCGATTTCCACTAATGAGCAACTTTGTGCTTTCATAAGCACCGGAAAGACATTCTGTTTCAACACTATGTTATCGGCAGTCAGAGCTCAGAGGAAGATTGCTCTCCCTGTGGCCACCAGTGGGATCGCTGGCACTTTGCTGAGTGCTGGAAGGATCTTCCACTCATACTTCAAGGCTCCATTGCCTCCGGATGAGTTGAGTGTCTGTAACATTACCGGACAAAGTGAACTCGCGGGCCTTATACGCAACACGTCTCTGATTATTTGGGAGGGGGATCCAATAGCACACAGATATTTGCTAGAGGCATTGACAGAGTTATCATTTATGTTCAATGTCATTTAATGTCGTTATGAGCAATAACAACAAACAAGTATTGGTAAAAATTGCTTTCACTGTTATGTTGCGCAATAAATACCAACAAGTATTGGTAGGAATTGCCTTCACTGCTATGAATATTCGACGTAAATGTTTCAGACATTGGTGTCCTTTGATCAGTATTGTGAGCTTTGACAGAGTTATCATTTCTGTTCAATGACATTTATTGTCAATAATGAACAATAAAAACCAACAAGTATTGGTAGAAATTGCCTTCAAATTTATCGCTTCTGATAGCGGTGGTAATAAAACGTCAAGATAAACTGAGTCTGGCAAAAGGTTTGGTGCCTATGGCCGGCACTGACTGGAGTAATATTGGAAAACGATTCTATTTTCGAAGTAGAAGGATCCGCCATTTGGAGTTCAAACCAGGCCTCCTCCCCGAGTTGAACCCTGGGCAATATTGACTGTCTATTACTCAGTGGCTAAGAGCCTGGAAATGACTGAATAATTTTTTTTGTCATATAATTTGTTGTTTTATTATTATAGCTGACCACTTATAGATAAACATGTTATCCATATCCATATTAATATGGCATTTGTATAAACCATTTAAAGTAAATAGGGACCGTTTCTACATTGACGGAGATCTTTTATATTAATTATCTATATCTATATCTACATATATTATAAAATATTGGAACTTCCATCCTCCTTTTGAGAAACGTGGAACAACCGCGTCTATGCAATGATACACGTTTTACAGTCAGGCAGAATATGAACCATCTCCTGGAGGTCGCTATTCTAGGTGGGAGCACCTACAATTATTCATATACTATGACGGTACAACGAAGAATCTGGTATATCTAGGAGATTTTTTTTACTGTTTTTGTGTATCACACAGACACCACGGACTCGCCTAATACTGTAACCAGACAAACATCCAATACAGTCATTTTCTCTTTTACCTGTCTTCTCTTATCTGTTTACCCGGGCGAAGCTGGGTACGTCAGCTTATATATATATATATATATATATATATATATATATATATATACATATACATATACATATATATATATATATATATATATATATATATATATATATATATATATATATATATATATATATATATATATATATATATATATATATATATATATATATATATATATATATATATATATATATATATATATATATATATATATATATATATATATATATATATATATATATATATATATATATATATATATATATATATATATATATATATATAATATTCCACCATACTATTTCATTATAATATTAGGTAGGAAGGGCGGTGGATTGGCAGTATCAGTAGAGGGTCGGACACCATGCTTTGCAGCATAGTTACGTCCCTTTACGATCTGAGTTCAAATCCCGCCGAGGTTAACTTTGCCTTTCATCCTTACGGGGTCGATAAAATAAAGTACCAGTAATGCACTGGGTAATTGCTGGCCTTGTGCCTAAAGTAGAAACAATTATTATAATTTTAACGGAGTTCAAATCCCACCGAGGTTCACTTTGCCTTTCATCCTTTCGGGGTCGATAAAATAAAGTACTAGTCATGTACTGGGTAATCGCTGGCCTTGGGCCAAAAAAGTAGAACAAATTATAGTTTTAAAGGATTGTAAATAAAACGAGTAAATCAGACAAACTTGGAATTCCTTTTATTAATATATATATATATATATATATATATAGCGAGGGAAAGGTGGTAAGGAACCAGGTGGACCATAACGCACAAAAGTACTCAATACCTAGGGTAGTAGAGTGGGTAATACAGAATTAGCCGTCGAAACGGCTTGAGCTCAGCCGTCCGGGTCTTACTTACTCCTATATTTATATATATATATATATATATATATATATATATATATATATATATATATATATATATATATATATATATATATATATATATATACACAAATTGCAGAACGAACAAACATTAAACAATCCTTTAGATAAATTAAAAAATAATTTAAATATCTACCTGTTCATAATGCTATTACCGGCGGTTTCCATCCACAAAAGATTGGAAATTCAGGGAATTTCCAACGGAAAGTAGATTTCATCAGATAGCTATTTCCATTCTATAGGAGATTTGTCCCACGGTCAGCGAATATAATGCTAACTACCAGCACGTATGTGCTATAGCCGTTAAAGTGACCCGTATTGACCTGGCCACTAGAGCAAGCGGGAATATTATAGACTTGTTGATGGCTTGGCTGCTAAAAAAAATAGCAGTAAGCAACAACGAATATATTGGAGAATATATAAAAATGAGGTAAATATCTCATTGAGCACTAAGTACACACTGAGATATATAGGGTGTCTACAATATAATTGTTGTTCTATGGTACTAATTCGAGATACCAGAACTATAAACATTCTCAGTGTGTACTTAGTGCTCAATGAGATATTTACCTCATTTTTAAATATATATATATATATATATAATATATTTAGAAACACACAGATACATGCGGACACACAGATATACATGAATGCATCCGCACCCAACTGTGAGTTAAGGGTGCCAACTTCACCGATGTTGCTCAATGAATGACTGGGACAGCCAATTCAGTTGAACTAGACTGAACCAGTATCAGAGTTAAAAATACATTATGAAGAGAGAAGAAACATTTAGATATAATTAGTAATAAAATGTATCATACCTAAACTGCTCCTAAATTCCTCGACTACGTAGTTTCGTGGCATAAACAAAAACAATATATCATAAAGATATAGAGTCCTTGCGAGGTCTGCCGACTTATCAAGAGGATACCTCATTTTACTAGTCTCAAGAACGCGTCGACACGACGTGAGAAAGAATCCCAAAAGGCGGAGGGGGAGATAGTCACGCGATATAACGGTCGAGAAACAGAGCTAAGCCTCTTATAACCCCGAAGAAAATACCACGGAGGCGGAGGGGGTATTTATATCGAGGCCGTAGAAGAGGTGGTGAAGAAGGCGAGAAGTATGAGTAATGGAAGCTTTCCGGCTGTCCCCACACCTCAAAGATTGCTCGACCAGAGGGAGTTATTAACAATATATTTAGAAACACACAGATACATGCGGACACACACAGATATACATGAATGCATCCGCACCCAACTGTGAGTTAAGGGTGCCAACTTCACCGATGTTGCTCAATGAATGACTGGGACAGCCAATTCAGTTGAACTAGACTGAACCAGTATCAGAGTTAAAAATACATTATGAAGAGAGAAGAAACATTTAGATATAATTAGTAATAAAATGTATCATACCTAAACTGCTCCTAAATTCCTCGACTACGTAGTTTCGTGGCATAAACAAAAACAATATATCATAAAGATATAGAGTCCTTGCGAGGTCTGCCGACTTATCAAGAGGATACCTCATTTTACTAGTCTCAAGAACGCGTCGACACGACGTGAGAAAGAATCCCAAAAGGCGGAGGGGGAGATAGTCACGCGATATAACGGTCGAGAAACAGAGCTAAGCCTCTTATAACCCCGAAGAAAATACCACGGAGGCGGAGGGGGTATTTATATCGAGGCCGGTATGATACATTTTATTACTAATTATATCTAAATGTTTCTTCTCTCTTCATAATGTATATATATATATATATATATATAGTTAAAAGAATAGAGGTGTAACACACAAGTTATTATATATTGGTACACGGAATAGAAAATGTGACAAATTGTTCACAGATGAAAAATGGTTTAATTAGGAATAAAAGAGTATTAGTGATTGTATGGGTTAGTATTCAGTTGTGGTTTTAAGTTTTTAAGTTTTTACCGGTTGCGCATTTCTAAATGCTTTTCAAAAATAATTTTGAGATAGAGTGTCCGTGCTGTTTGCTCTGATCTGATTAGTTTTGGGAATTCTACCTGTTTTTATGTTAAAAAAGTGGCTCCAGCGTTATTTTTGTGTTGCAAAAATGCTTGTGGTCAAAACAATTTTGATTGGTCGGTAGAGGTCATGTGAATGTAAAAAGTTGATTTTGCGCCAAGACTGTTTTTATGTTAAAAAAGTGGCTCCAGCAAAAATTCTTGGTCAAAACAATTTTGATTGGTCGGTAGAGGTCATGTGGATAAAAAAATTGGTTTTGCGCCACTTTTTTAACATAAAAACAGGTAGAATTCCCAAAACTAATCAGATCAGAGCAAACAGCACGGACACTCTATCTCAAAATTATTTTTGAAAAGCATTTAGAAATGCGCAACCGGTAAAAACTTAAAAACTTAAAACCACAACTGAATACTAACCCATACAATCACTAATACTCTTCTATTCCTAATTAAACCATTTTTCAACTGTGAACAATTTGTCAGCATTTTCTATTCCGTTTACCAATATATATATATATATATATATATATATATATATATATATATATATATATATATATATATATATATATATATATATATTTATATATATTTATTTATTTGTATATATAGTATATAGGAATCAGTAATGCGTTAAACCACAATTTATCTTGTGTGTTCAAACATCACGGGATGTTTGAACAAACAAGACATATCTGAAGAACGTTCGAATACAGAGTCGGGTTCGATCTGTAACATATCCTGCCTCGTGCTGAGCGACGAAGAAACATATGTAATATGTTAATAAATTCTGGTTTCATGCATTACTGATTCCTCGTTCTTTATACTAGTATCTTCTGCTCTGTTCGAGGAGGGAGGGCTCAACCTGCATACCGCCTACGGACGCATTTACCTAACATCAACTATTTATATATATATATATATATATATATATATATATATATATATATATATATATATATATGTATATATATATATTATGTGAGAAAAACCACAGAACCTCCATCTCAACTCACCTTTTGAAAAGCAGAAGAACTGCGAAACCGGTAAAGGAACCAAATAAATATGTATACTTAAAAAAAAAATAAGACTCCAGTTGCATTTTCGATTTCATCTCTTTTTCTTTATACTTTCACTCGTGTAGGACACCTCGGTTATTTTTCATTTAAAAAAAAAAACCTCACTTTCTAATATATATATATATATTTCGGAATCAACAAACAGCGAAGGACGCGCTCCGGACTTGTCCGACAGACAACCTTTTCCCCCACCCCGGAGAAAACCCCCAGTTGATGGATGTGAATCCGAAATAAATAGGGACTATTAAATCTCTCCCAAGGTAACTCTCTCTTGTGGTGTTTTTTTTATTTTATCCTTTATACTCTTCCCTTCATTCTACACATCTCACACATCTTATACACACCACGCCTCTCAACGTACACCCACCTACATCTCTCTCTCTACCACCGGACCTTGTTACCCGGAGATTTACCCACTTGCATTGTCGAGGCTTCCAAACGACTTAAAGATATTTACTTAGTGTTCCACAATGCTTCAAGCAAACTTCAATACTCTCATATATATATATATATATATATATATAAGAACAAAAGATGGTTAAAAGAGTTCCATGTATTTTATTATGCGCATTTCAAAAACAAATATCATCATGCAATAATATTTGTGTTTTCATCAGATAAAACAGGAAGACATGATATGAAGGTTAAAAAACACTTGTGGATAGTGCAGTTTTAAATCAACATATCATATGTTGATTTAAAACTGCACTATCCACAAGTGTTTATTAACCTTCATATCATGTCTTCCTTTTTTATCTGATGAAAACACAAATATTATTGCATGATGATATTTGTTTTTGAAATGCGCATAATAAAATACATGGAACTCTTTTAACCATCTTTTGTTCTTATATATTATGTATACTCCAGTCCTACAAACTGTAGAGTGCTTCTTATCCGATATCTGCATTGCTTTATTGTACTACAATAAAACTCACCTCCTACATATATATATATATATATATATATATATATATATATATATAGAGAGAGAGAGAGAGAGAGTGAGAGAGACGTTCAATCTTCCAAATTTCATTAACATATTGGAGAAGCTTTATGTGATAGCCACATATTTATTTTGAGAATATATTTGTGTTTTTTTACTTTGAATATTGTAAATATATCTTCCTTGTTTTGCGTCGAGTTTAAATACGCTGATAAAACATTCAGTGTGTGTGTGCTTGTATATCTGTGTGTCAGTGTTTATTTATATGCGGGTGTGTCTGATTGTTTATGTAAGTCTTTGTTCAGGTATGTGTGTGCTTGTATTTCTGTGTGTGAGAATTTATGTATGTATATTTGTGTGTGTGTGTGTACTTGTATATATATGTGTGTACTTCTATGCCCGTATGTAAGTGATTGCATGAGTGTGTCCTCACTTCGCTGATTAAATTAATTTGATATATTGAGTTACGTGAAAAATTTGATTTCTAATTAATTATAAATTTATTAGCGGCTGTGTGTACATATGTTTGCATTGTTTAACTGAGTATTGCTGGTACCTTATGTGTGCTAATGATTTGTTTATTTAGAGTAGAAGTTTGTGTATGTAGAAGAAGGGCTTCGTTTAGGATATTTCACTTGTAGTTATCTTTGCAATTATATCTGTATTTTAATAAACGGATTTTCGTCTAATTTTTCTTTCCGGGGGTGATTAGAAATACTGTACCTTTATAGTTCTTGTATGTACGTCATTGTATGTATGTATGTGCTTCTGGTTTTATAATGTCACAAATTTTTCCAATAGAGAGAGAGTCGGTTTCTAACATAAGCACAAGACTCTCTCATTGGAATTTACACAACATCAACTAGGTAGATATGTATGAATGTCTGCATACATGTGTAGATATGGATGTTATTGTGGATGTTATATGTGGATGTTTTAAGTTGTATGTGTGCATGTGTATATGCTTAATATCTGTAGATGTGTATAAGCAATTATTAGCTGCAACATTTTTGGAATGTTTTACATATTTCTACTGTTCCATTAATGGATTGTACTTGTAAATTCCTAACTTTCTGTTCCTGTGAAGCCCAGCTTCTCAAGATGTGTATTGAGGCAGTTACTAACTTATCCCAGTGCCCCAATAATGACAGGCATAAATCTGAAGGTATAATCGGTGTGGAGTATCTGCAGATTTCTCATCAGTTCTGCATAAATATTCTCCTTTTCGCTAATCTTTAATATTATATTGATATCTGCTGGGCATTTAACTTCCACTACTGTGCATGCTTTATTTTCCTGTCACATATCACAATATCTGGTCTGTATGCCTGCATTTTATTGGGGTTTTTACTCGAACATTCCACCAGTAATCTTTCATATTATGTATATGTATGTCTTCCGCATTGGTGTAGCATTTAAAGTCGTTATTTTCAGGGCTATCTTTCCTATGGATTGCATTGTACAGTGTTTTGGCCACTACATCATGCCTCATAGGTAGATAGTACAGTGATGACATCTTGGGACAGCTGCTTATGTCATGAAATATATCTTTGATGTTAATTCTGCAGAGTCTGCATCTGTTTTCACTTCTAGGTGTTTTGCCTGCATTCCTATCTCTTTTGTGTATCAATTATTTTGTGTTGATTTCCTGTTCTTGGATTGCAAAAGCGTATCATTCAAATTGGGAGCCAATATAGCGGTTGTTTATCCAAGATAGACTAATTTATTTATCTAGATTACTTTGAATCTGGAGTTTCCTGACAACATATCAATGCATGATTATTTGGCTGATAAACAACCATTTTCCATCCATTGATTCACAGCGATACTGCTGAGCGACTTACTGGGTGTGAGGTTTTTTATTATAACACAGGATATATCTCTCGAGGAGTTCCTTCCCAACTCTCATGATCTTATCTGTTTCATACAGGCTTGCTCGAGTGACGGACTCCTACGCTTCGAGGTTCGTAGATGTTGTCGGAGAGATATGATGCGACATTCAAATGTTGTCTGGACTGGTGTTAGGCCTCTGCCTCCCTGCTTATGTTTCAAGTAAAGGCCGTCTATGTCACTATTGATGTGGAAGATTCCGGTGTTGTTTAGTATTTTCCGAGTTCTAACATCAACTGCTTGGATTTCGTCTATCGTTCAATTGAGTATTCCAAACGATGGTGTTAGGACAGACAGAGCAAACACATTGTGAGCCACTGTTTTGTTTTGCTCAGAGACGTCCGATGACCATATCTTTCTTAATCGGGTGTAGTATTCCGTGGTTACGCGTTCCTTATTACAGATGCCATTATAGGAAATGTTCTCATCTATCCTGAGGTATCTGTAGAAGTCCCCACCATATATCGGTGAAACAGTTAGGCCATTGATGACAATGTTGCTAGATTGAGTTGTTGTTTTTCCCCGATTTACAGTCATATATGTGCATTTAACTTGAACAAACTCCATTTCTATATCCTTTGGGAATGTTGTAACCAGATCAAGATTATTCTTCATTCCATCCTTTTTCTCGTATGCATGTATGGATGGATGGATGTATGGACGTATTTATGTATGTACGTATGCATGGATGGGTTGGACCGGGGAGTCTAGTTCTGGGAACACAGTTGATGTGTTTCAGAGAAGAAGAAGAAGAAGAAGAAGAAGAAGAAGAAGAAGAAGAAGAAGAAGAAGAAGAAGAAGAAGAAGAAGAAGAAGAAGAAGAAGAAGAAGAAGAAGAAGAAGAAGAAGAAGATAAAGACGATGATGATGATAGAGAAAGATATTGTTTATGTATCTGTGAAAGTGATATAGTGGTCTATCTCAACACAAAGCTACCTCAAAAATGTAAAGTCGACTTCGGCAAGATTTCGTCTCGGCTACCGCAGAGGGCCGGAACCACTACTGCAAAAAAGCATGTTCTCCAACGTTGTCACCAACCTGCCAATTCTCCGTCTTTATGTACACAATTACAGATGTATAATAATCTTATATACGGAGGCAATTTTAAAATGCATGTATTATTTCTGTTATACATATGTATATGAATTGTTGAATGAGGTCGGGCTATTTGCCTCAAATAATAGTTTTTGTTACTATTCTGTTACTTGTGAGTAAATCCTTATACCGTTTACACAGGTATATATATATATATATATATATATATATATATATATATATATATATATATATATATATATATATATGTATATATGTATATATATATATATATATATATATATATATATATATATATATATATATATATATATATATGTATATATGTATATATGTATATATATATATATATATATATATATATATATATATATATATATATATATATATATATATATATGTATATATGTATATATATATATATATATATATATATATGCATATATACATATGTATATAGATTAACATGGTTCGTTGATTACACTAAGAATACAATAAAACAATAGATTAGAAACACTGCAGATTTACTGGCAATACTGGAATTGAATAATCAAAACCGAAGCGGTGTGTCACATATCAAATCATATATTTTATCTGATGAAAACGCACTTGAACACCATCGTACCTTTGAAATATGTATAATAATATATATATTTTGATTATGTGAATGTTTTTCATTTATTGACATATTGAATAATGTATATATATATATATATATATATATATATGTAGGAGGTGAGTTTTATTGTAGTACAATAAAGCAATGCAGATATCGGATAAGAAGCACTCTACAGTTTGTGGGACTGGAGTATGCATAATATAAGATCAAAAGATGGTTAAAGGAGTTCAATATATTTTATTATGCGCATTTTAAAAACAAACATCATCAAACAATAATATTTGTGTTTTCATCAGATAAAACAGGAGAACATGATATGAAGGCTAAAAAAACACTTGTTGATAGTGCAGTTTTAAATCAACATATGTTGATTTAAAACTGCACTATCAACAAGTGTTTTTTTAGCCTTCATATCATGTTCTCCTGTTTTATCTGATGAAAACACAAATATTATTGTTTGATGATGTTTGTTTTTGAAATGCGCATAATAAAATATATTGAACTCCTTTAACCATCTTTTGATCTTATATTATATATATATATATATATATATAATAATAATAAAGAGTTAAACAAGATTCAATGAGTACATCAAAGAATGAGTTTTACAGTAGATTGGAAGCACTCTAAAAGTAATAATTGTCCAGAGATATTAATATTAAAATACAAATATTAATAAAATAGATGTTCTTTTGATCAATTATACTGTATTATACATATTTAAAAGGTACAATAGTACGTCCTCATCAGACAAAATATAATGATACATGACATACCCTGAGATTTTAAATGGTTAAGATTTAATCAAGGCAGTGATTAACCTAAGAGAAAACTCAACCTAATATATTATTAGGGTATAAATGTTGAGTTTTTATATATATATATATATATATATATATATATATATATATATATATATATATCGATGTTTAGGTTCACTTCTGTGATCAGGTGTAGAGCTATGCAGAGTGTAATATATTGAAAGGATAACCAGGACGATTAGTTACTCCCTCATTACATTTATTGGTAGGTGACGCGCGTTTCGCCACTGATCAGCTGAAGGTTCGATCTTTATCGATCCTACTCGACTCAATGATCTGCAGCTCGACGGACCCTTTAAAATGCTATAAGAAAATGAAATACACGTTATGTTGTAAAGACAGAATTTCCCGAGTTCAGGCTGAAACGATCCCACACCAGTCTGGCCGATTTGATCTGGGACCTCAAGGAGAGGAACATCGAACTCCAGGTCTCGTGGCACAACTCCCCAGTGACAGAAACCACTGCAGGTTATGCCTGGCTGAGGCGGCAGAAATAATTAAGTTAAAATCTGCCATCAACTATAGATCGGACATAATTGTCAATTGCAGACACACCAGGCTGAACACATTTTCCGCACCAACATTCGGGCGAGGGCCGCACACTAACCATGACCCAGCATAATAATATCCACCTCTGCCCAGTCTCAGCACCGTCCATCTCAGTGAATTTATTTTATTGTACTGTATGTAACCATTTCTGAGCACGTATTTTGTATATCATGCCGCATACATCACCCCACCACAAATCTCATCGCCATACCCCTCTCATCCTTGCAACATTGTGTTCTATCTGTCCTCTTTGTCAGGTCTTACTGACCATAGTAACATCTGATCCTGTAAATAAAATGTCGATCATATCACACCACACATCGTCATATGTCTACCATCCAAACCCGCAACATTATTCCCACATGTTCCATCTGTCTACCCTAACCTACAACCCCACGCCAAATTCGACCCTGTAAATGTACTGTTGCACACACTACAACCGCCACCACTAGATACATCCACATACTTCAACAATCATTAACATCATTAACATCATCAACACATATCATCCCTCACTCCCAGATCGACTGTGTTATATCCGCCCCCCGTCTGCATTACACTTTAACCCACCGTAACATCTGATCATGTAATCATTTTGTTGAACATATCACCCCAGCATCACCACCACCACCATGACCACAACACACATCGCTATACGTCCATAAACTTGTTTCCCCCGCATTCCCTATGTCACCTTTTAACCTGTAACCCATCGTATTATTCGATCCTGTATATGTTTGTCGCTTACACTCCACCACCACCACCACCACAAGACACAACTCCATACCTCAACATCCATTGATTTCATCAACACCGCCAACACGTACCTTCCCTCTCGAACCAAAACAAGTGTGTGTGTATGTGTGTATGCATTTTCTATATATATATGCGTATACATATATGTATATGTATGTATGTATATGTATATATATATATATATATATATATATATATATATATATATATATATATATATATATATGTATATATATTTATATATATATATATATATGTGTGTGTGTATATGTGTATGTATGTATGTGTTTATGTGTATGTTAATGTATACGTGTGTGTAGTTGTATGTGAGCATATCCGTGTGTGTGTGTGTGTGCGTATGTAACATCATCTCCATTGGCTCTCACCTTCCCTCTATCTTCGTTCTACGCCACCCCCACCGATACTGCCCTACTCTCTCTATATATATCCACACGCGCGCATGCACATACATGTGTGTATATATGCATATAGATATATCTATGTGTCGATCAGTGTGGGCGCGTGTATGTGTGTGTATAAAAGTGTGTACGTATGTGTGTATATATATCAGTAAATATGCGCATGTATACACATATATATACAGCGTATTTGTCATACTAAGAGTGTCTAGGTATCTATCTCCCCATGGACACGACAAAACCAACACATCCACCACACCATCACAAACGCCATTACCATAAACAACAACACCACAACTACACCCCTCACATGTCAACCCGTCTACCGACAACCCACTACCCCCGCACCACAGCCCATCCCAGTCAGCGACCGTCACCACCATCCTATCATCACATCCACCCCCACATGCACAGCAGGCCAAATACAATCCGCCACCACCACACCACACCTCATCGCAGTCAACGACCGTCACCACCATCCTATCATCACATCCACCCCCACATGCACAGCAGGCCAAATACAATCCGCCACCACCACACCACACCTCATCGCAGTCAGCGACCGTCACCACCATCCTATCATCACATCCACCCCCACATGCACAGCAGGCCAAATACAATCCGCCACCACCACACCACACCTCATCGCAGTCAGCGACCGTCACCACCATCCTATCATCACATCCACCCCCACATGCACAGCAGGCCAAATACAATCCGCCACCACCACACCACACCTCATCGCAGTCAGCGACCGTCACCACCATCCTATCATCACATCCACCCCCACATGCACAGCAGGCCAAATACAATCCGCCACCACCACACCACAGCCCATCGCAACCAGCGACCGTCACCACCATCCTATCATCACATCCACCCCCACATACACAGCAGGCCAAATACAATCCGCCACCACCACACCACACCTCATCGCAGTCAGCGACCGTCACCACCATCCTATCATCACATCCACCCCCACATGCACAGCAGGCCAAATACAATCCGCCACCACCACACCACACCTCATCGCAGTCAGCGACCGTCACCACCATCCTATCATCACATCCACCCCCACATACACAGCAGGCCAAATACAATCCGCCACCACCACACCACACCTCATCGCAGTCAGCGACCGTCACCACCATCCTATCATCACATCCACCCCCACATGCACAGCAGGCCAAATACAATCCGCCACCACCACACCACACCTCATCGCAGTCAGCGACCGTCACCACCATCCTATCATCACATCCACCCCCACATGCACAGCAGGCCAAATACAATCCGCCACCACCACACCACAGCCCATCGCAACCAGCGACCGTCACCACCATCCTATCATCACATCCACCCCCACATACACAGCAGGCCAAATACAATCCGCCACCACCACACCACACCTCATCGCAGTCAGCGACCGTCACCACCATCCTATCATCACATCCACCCCCACATGCACAGCAGGCCAAATACAATCCGCCACCACCACACCACACCTCATCGCAGTCAGCGACCGTCACCACCATCCTATCATCACATCCACCCCCACATGCACAGCAGGCCAAATACAATCCGCCACCACCACACCACAGCCCATCGCAACCAGCGACCGTCACCACCATCCTATCATCACATCCACCCCCACATACACAGCAGGCCAAAGACAATACGCCACCACCACACCACACCACATCTCAGCCAGCGACCGTCACCACCATCCTATCATCACATCCACCCCCACATGCACAGCAGGCCAAAGCCAATCCGCCACCACCACACCACACCACATCTCAGCCAGCGACCGTCACCACCATCCTATCATCACATCCACCCCCACATGCACAGCAGGCCAAAGCCAATCCGCCACCACCACACCACACCACATCTCAGCCAGCGACCGTCACCACCATCCTATCATCACATCCACCCCCACATACACAGCAGGCCAAAGACAATCCGCCACCACCACATCACACCTCATCGCAGCCAGCGACCGTCACCACCATCCTATCATCACATCCACCCCCACATACACAGCAGGCCAAAGCCAATCCGCCACAACCACACCACACCACAGCCATCGCAGCCAGCGACCGTCACCACCATCCTATCATCACATCCACCCCCACATACACAGCAGGCCAAAGCCAATCCGCCACCACCACACCACACCACAGCCATCGCAGCCAGCGACCGTCACCACCATCCTATCATCACATCCACCCCCACATACACAGCAGGCCAAAGCCAATCCGCCACCACCACACCACACCATAGCCATCGCAGCCAGCGACCGTCACCACCATCCTATCATCACATCCACCCCCACATACACAGCAGGCCAAAGACAATCCGCCACCACCACACCACACCACAGCCATCGCAGCCAGCGACCGTCACCACCATCCTATCATCACATCCACCCCCACATACACAGCAGGCCAAATACAATCCGCCACCACCACACCACACCACAGCCATCGCAGCCAGCGACCGTCACCACCATCCTATCATCACATCCACCCCCACATACACAGCAGGCCAAAGACAATCCGCCACCACCACACCACACCACAGCCATCCCAGTCAGCGACCGTCACCACCATCCTATCATCACATCCACCCCCACATGCACAGCAGGCCAAATACAATCCGCCACCACCACACCACACCACAGCCATCCCAGTCAGCGACCGTCACCACCATCCTATCATCACATCCACCCCCACATGCACAGCAGGCCAAAGACAATCCGCCACCACCACACCACACCACAGCCATCCCAGTCAGCGACCGTCACCACCATCCTATCATCACATCCACCCCCACATACACAGCAGGCCAAAGCCAATCCGCCACCACCACACCACCACCACACCACAGTCAGTGACCGTCACCGACATCCTATCATCACATCCACCCCCACATGCACAGCAGGCCAAAGCCAATCCGCCACCACCACACCACCACCACACCACAGTCAGTGACCGTCACCGACATCTTATCATCACATCCACCCCCACATACACTACAGGCCAGTACATCCTTTTGATCCTTCCCACCAATCAAAACAACTCATATTGTCAAACTCTTGATATTCTTTCTTTTCCACATAGCATGTATTTCATCTTCTTATAGCGTTTTAAAGGGTCCGTCGCGCTGCCGATCATTGAGTCGAGTAGGATCGATACAGATCGAACCTTGAGTTGATCAGTGGCAAAACGCGCGTCACCTACCAATAAATGTAATGAAGGAGTAACCAATCGTCCTTGTTATCCTTACTATATATATAAATATATATATATGTATGTATATATATATATATATATACATACATATATATATATATATATATATATATATATATATATTATAAGATCAAAAGATGGTTAAAAGAGTTCCATGTATTTTATTATGCGCATTTCAAAAACAAATATCATCACGTGATGACATTTGCGTTTTCGTCAGATAAAATAGGGAGACATGATATGAAGGTTAAAAAACACTTGTGAATAGTGCAGTTTTAAATGAACATATCCATGTTGATTTAAAACTGCACTATTCACAAGTGTTTTTTAACCTTCATATCATGTCTCCCTATTTTATCAGACGAAAACGCAAATGTCATCTCATGATGATATTTGTTTTTGAAATGCGCATAATAAAATACATGGAACTCTTTTAACCATCTTTTGATCTTATAATATATATATACTCCAGTCCTACAAACTGTAGAGTGCTACTTATCTGATATCTGCATTGCTTTATAAAACTCACCTCCTACATATATATATATATATATATTTTTAAAATTAATACACACATACAGTACAAAAATATATATATATATATAGTACTTTTGTACTATATATATATATATATATATGGGGGGGGGGTATATGTGTGTGGGTGTAACCGTAACCTATAAATAGTTATTTCGTATTCAGCCCCGATTTCAAAAATATTAAATTTACAGTTTGAAATATGGCATACATTTTACCTCGGATTCACCTTTTTACCAACTTTGGAAACCTCCATTTTACATCAGGTCCAAATATTTTACCGTCTCTTCATGGACATGTTGATGCCGTCGCCAGCATTATAATCATAACTACTGTATCGTTTGAAATGACCACAACGATCACTTAACATTATGATACATTTCTTATGCATTATGTGCTCACACATGCATCGGGCGTAAGACATATACGTAATTGCCCTCTGTTCTATCAATATGGATTTAATTCCATCAGTATTCTCTACAACTCTACCCTCATGTAAATAATTTGGTATAACTTTGAAAATAAGAGAAGTGGTTCGCTCACTATTTTGTCGATTCTGATGCGCTGACCTCGCTGCTTTGCAGCTCTGTTTATGATGAAACTTCCCGGTAAGTTACAACCGTTTTTTTCCTCTTATCATGGTGATCATGTGGAACATGATTACAGATCTTATACCCCAGGTTCCCTTACTATACTTACAAATCAAACAGACAATTAAACAATCAGAATTTTGCTGAGCCAAAAAGTAAAAAAATTACAAGTTAGCAGAAGTAATATTTGATAATTATTAGCTTTTGGCATCTCTAAATACCAAGTTAATTGATATCAAAATGCACCTGAGAAATTTCTGAATACAAATCAATTTAAAACCAGTCTGTTTTTGGACCTACGCCAAAAGTTTCCGTTCAGTATGATTACGAAAAACAAGTGATATGTCGGTGAACTTGGCTTAGAACTGAAGAAGAATGTTTCTTGGAATTTTACTAATATTGGAAAAGACAAGATACTGATAGATACTCCAGAGAGTGGCTTAATTTCCTACCTGGCATTTATTCAATTTCACAGCCAGATAATAACATTTCTAGTATTTTGTGGTGTTTTTTCCTAAGTTTCTCTCTCGTTAGGTGAAATGCTTTTCCAGCAATTGAATAATGATTTACATAAAAAATGTTTATTGCGATGAAAAAAATGTTATAGATTTTACAATTAACTGACTGAATACCGAAAATCAAATAGTCAATATTGATATAAGATTATCAAATTATTATCGAGCAGAAAAGTTCTGGAACTAATTTGCTATATTCATAGTTTTCATTTTATGAGGTGACTTTTCTTTCACCTAACCTCTAAACACTCTTTCCAAATATTTGACTATGCAGTAAGTTCCGCAGTAAAATAGGAATAAGACATTCCTAAGAGAAATTTGAAAATATGCTAGTCCCAACATCAGTGACTATACTAATAGCGTATTAACTTAACTAATAGTTGTGAAAACCAGGATATTTTGTCTGATTTTCACAAATATTATTCATACTGATTACTAAAGCCGTGAATTGGTAGTACGGTCTGTGTTCAAATCCCGCCGAGTTTAACTTTGCCTTTCATCCTTACGGGGTCGATAAATTAAAGTACCAGTAATGCATTGTGATAATTGCTGGCCTTATGCCAAAAGTAGAAGCAATTATATTCATTTACACAAAATAACGTCATTTCAAAATATTTCAATGTTTCTTAAGTAAACCGGATGCTCACATTTTCTAAATATATTTGAGCAGCACCTCTCTCGTAATTTAGATAAAAAATATAATTATTGATGTTTAAATTTTAACATATATATATTTTATTCAATTGATAGATTTATTGTTTCCCCCCTGACAAACTTACATGCATCTACTTATTTACATTATTTACATCACCCACAAGGGACCGGTAGTGCTCACATTCAGAATCAGTGCTAAGATACTATGATAGAATTTCCTCAGGCATTTAACGCACAAGTATCTACTGCGGTTTCATCTAGATAGATCTAGTTCCTTATACTTAAGAAGACGAATCTAACAACTTGACGACAGTCGCCACACGGAATTTGAGGCAAGCATTAACACGATGTCTACAAGTACTTATTATATTCTCAGAATATGATTTTATATTACTTTATTTGATAGAGATTCAAGTGTCCGAGGGCCATCCGATAAATAATATTTCTCTTTGTATTTTTACCGAATACCTTCAAATTTCGACTAGTTCGACTTTCCATTTCATGCTTTCGCGGTCGATAAATGTAGTTCCAGTACTATATTATAATATTTTCTATTTCTCGTTATCACTTAGTGTTTCTTTCTCTAATTAAATCACTCATCTCCTTCTTTGAGTAAGTAAGGTATTCAATATATTAGGAGAGTGTAAAAAAGAAATTAAATATAGAAATGGTTTCTATAGGACTAGAATTGTTTCATTCGAAGCCATTTATATATATATATATATATATATATATATATATATATATATATATATATATATATATATATATATATATATATATATATATATATATAACGAAGGAAATGTGGTAAGGAACCAGGTGGACCATAACGCACCAAAGTACTCAATACTTTATAGCAGTTGTGTTAGACCTCGGATACTTGCCCCCTTTTCCGACCGCTCCCACTATTTTCCGTGCCTTCTATATTTCTTAGTGGCACTTATGCCTTATTTTCTCGTTTCAGTATTTCTTTCTTCTCTTTTCTTTTGGGCGGGGTGGATTCTGAATTTATTTTTCCGTATTCTACCTTTACTTCGTACGAACTTTCATGTAGCTTGTATAAGATCTTTTGTAGCGCGGCGGTACCTTTAGAGTTAGCATTAGTATATTTTCTTTTCGGGACTCAGAATTATTATCTCGTACTAGTTTACTTTGCTGCACTGGGTGGTTGCTGGCCTTGTGCCCGGGATAGAAACCTTTATTATTTATTGCGTGGTAGTTTCTTTTTGGCCCCATTTGTTGACCCGTCACCGTATGATTTACGTACTTATACCTCTTAAAAGGGACCTTGCCTATTCCGTCCCACCTAGTTTATTTACTTATTTCGTTATTTCTTTCTTTCTTTCTTTCTTTATTTCTTTATTTATTTATCTAGCCTAACAATAGCTCGAGACTTAGGTCGTAGAACTTGCTTTTATACTCTTTTTTCTTTACACTTATTCGCTTTTCATCACTCTCAGTATTTTTTCTTTCATATATATATCTTTACCTCTCATTGTTCTACCTACCGTTTCGACTTCCTCCCCCTCCCCATCCCCAGTATCTTCTTTGACCTCATGCCCAGCTGTAGATGGCACTACCAACGCATGATTGGGTCTACTCCACCCCCTCCCCTGTTTCTCCTACTGGCAGGTTTAGCCACCATCTCCCCTACTAATTTGCAATCACAGAATTACTACTGACTTTTGACAAACACTTTGACCATATATGGAATTACCCCTTGAGAAGCTCGGCTATTTAAATACCAGGATAAATTCTCATTTAGTCCTGAATTAGCCGTCGAAACGGCTTGAGCTCAGCCGTCGGGGTCTTACTGGTTCCTATATATATATATATATATATATATATATATATATATATATATATATATATATATATATATATATATGGAGGAGGTTATAGTTCACTTGAAGCATTGTGTAATGAGGTACAAACGTTTGAATATGTGTAATAAAGCCAAAACAATGCAGGTATGGACATAGAAAAAAGAATGCAATTGTAAAAGATATTGTTGACAATTCGTCCTTTACCTTAGATTTATTTAAATGTCCTTAATTTTCGAGATAATATCTCTTCTCCAGAGGGAGATAAAGGTCTCAAACCAGCGTTCTAAATATCTTGCCATATATATAGATGAAGTATTTCCGAAGGAAAGCTAAAGGAAAAGAGAGTGCTCGCGGTAGACTACAGAGCGTTTTAGTTATGTAATAAACAACATAAGATAATTATTTCACTAGCAGTGGTTTCTTGAAGACAGATATAAATATCTGTCATCAGGCGTCAGAACGAATAAAATGGTGTGTTGATGGAATATGAATTTGAAACATGAAAGTGAGGCTGAACAATATATAAATAAATATCCAGAACATAAACGTACACACACGCAAACACACGCTTATACATAATTGTACGTAGACGTATACATTCACACATAAGTGTATGTGCGACTACATGGAAATACGAACGGACACATATAAAGGTGTGATCTTTTGCTCACATATGCGCACACACATGCGCACCCTCACACATATACTCAATAATAAGGTAAAGTCTATATTTACAAACATGCAAATCTAGCATTACTTACATACACACATATAAATGTATATATATATATATATATATATATATATATATATATATATATATATATATATATAAACAGAAAAAATGAAACGAAATTTCATTTCCCACTCTTAGTACGGCTGTTACTTAAATATACGGCTTAATACGGGATGTTTGTTTACAAACACACCGAGCATTATAATAAATGTTCGCTGAATCCATACGTACATATATATATGTGTGCATGTATGTATATATATATATATATATACATACTACTGTATATATGTATACATCTATGTATGTACGTGTACATACTTATATTTAAGTAACAGCCGTACTAAGAGTGAGAAATGAAATATCATTTCATTTTTTCTGTTTATCGTTTTCGGTGCACCCGGCCGATTAACCCACTTGATATGCAAATTGGGCTACTCAGCCGTTAATATGCATATCGTCAGCAACGTATACTTTCCTGCCAGATTGTTGAACGTATATACTTACCTTATGCATATTAACGGATGAGTTATATATATATATATATATATATATATATATATATATATATATATATAATGGAAAAATTTGAACAGGGACAAAACAGAGGGGCAGTACAATAAATGTTTATTAATTTCACGCTCAGGAGAGTGGGGGTAGGTGGGGGACGACGTTTCGGGCATAAGCCCTTCCTCAGGTGAGAAGTGTGTGGGAACAGAGTTCAAAAGGTGTGAAGGGGAGTGGTGGAGAGACATATAGCGAAAGGAAACGGTGCGAATGAAAAAATAACAAATAAAGATAAAAAATATAAAAAATAAAAATAAAGCATGATCAAAATACAAGGAATATATATATATATGACGTAAGGAATTCTCTATATTTATCTTACGTAACTATATTTATCCCCTTACAGAAACTAATTAGTTGGAGTGAACATTTTAGTAAGTAAGTTAATTTTTAATTTTTTAAATTTTCTTATTTTACGTCTTTCATATAATTCTTCTGTATCCCCCTGCATAGAACCACAAAGGTACTAAGACATAACATATATATATTTACCGGCATGGGTATACATCTGTATACACATGTTGGTAGATATACTAATTCTCTATATTTATCTCCAAATTATTTGTTGAGTAAAACTTGCCAAAATTTACTACTGTGATTCATTGTAGTAGTAGGCTATTGTCATAATACCACCCCACTCCTCACTGATTAACCTCAGTGTCACGTGATTGATCCTTTAGAATCTGCCAATGACCAAAAGAGGCAATGAATTTGTTCAGTGCTTTGGAAATTAGTCCCCGCTAGCTTTGTTCCATCCACTGAATTATTATTTTTAAATGGGTTCCTAGTGTCCGCGCATTGCCTTGGACACTTAGCTGAGAATAGACTCCCTGATGACGTAAGGAATTCTCTATAGTTATCTTACGTAACTATATTTATCCCCTTACAGAAACTAATTAGTTGGAGTGAAAATTTTAGTGAGTTAATTTTTAATTTTTAAAATTTTCTTATTTTACGTCTTTCATATATATATGCATTTTACATTCATTTCATTTATTGATTTATTGATAATTTATCTGAGTGTCCCGAATCTTCCATATCGAAATTATCGGTTATTTGGTTGATTGTAGACATATTCTACGTGTGACGGTATTTAACGATATTTATAGCTCTAATTTATTTGAATTATAGAGCCCTCTGCCGCTCATCTCGAATTTTGTTTATCGTTAACTCGTGCGCCGATTTTTCGATACTCGATTATTCTACTATATTTAGCTCTAGACTTAGCTATTGACCAGTTAATTTTATTGTTCATTTTTTGTCGATTCTATTAAATGATGAATAGCCCCTGTTTATTTTAACATGTCTATCGAGCACTCTTATTCGATATGTGTTTTTTGCCACACTTTTCCGAATATTTTGTTGCGGATATAAAGGTTATCTCCCTTGCTGAAATCCATGTGCGTATTTTTAGCATGGGTCTTGTCTTTCTATCCATTCGGACGAAGCTCGTTGATAAAGTAACTCCAGTACCCCGGCATCTGTAAGTCTTATATTTTTATATGAGCTGATAGATGACGGTTTAAGGATTTACAGAAACCCAAGAAGCTAGATATTCCATCTCTCTAGTGGGTCCGGGTATGCATTTTACATTCATTTCATTTATTGATTTATTGATAATTTATCTGAGTGTCCCGAATCTTCCATATCGAACTTATCGGTTATTTGGTTGATTGTAGACATATTCTACGTGTGACGGTATTTAACGATAGTTATAGCTCTAATTTATTTGAATTATAGAGCCCTCTGCCGCTCATCTCGAATTTTGTTTATCGTTAACTCGTGCGCCGATTTTTCGATACTCGATTATTCTACTATATATATATATATATATATATATATATATATATATATATATGTGTGTGTGTGTGTGTGTGTGTGTGTGTGTGTGTGTGTGTGTGTGTGTGTGTATGTGTGTATATATATATATATATATATGTGTATATATATGTTTATATATATATATATATATATATGTATATATATATATATATATATATATATATATATATATATATATATATGTATATGTGTATGTATATATATATATATATATATATATATATATATATATATATATATATATATATTTATATATATATATCCAAAATTAAGATAAATCAAATGAACTTAATCTAAATTAAAATTATGCCAGAAAGATATGCGCCATATCACCCGCAAAATAAGCTATAAGATTCAAACGAGTAGGTCCGAGCATTTCATAGTAACTAGAGATTGATTAACATATAAATAAACATGAATAATCACAGGGGATAATTTTTACAAGTGTGTAACCACATATAGCTCGGTAGGTAACTAAATAAAGTTGACCAGAACTTCAAAAATAGATACCTTATAATATGATTAATATTCCCTGTATATATTCCATTAAAGAAATATATTTCACCAATTAATCAGATGGTAAACCACAGAAGTGGATACTTGGATTTTCAACAAGGAAGAAGTTCCAGCAATCCGTGTTTACACTTTAAGTTCAAATCAGCGACTGGCCAGCACGTATTGTATTTACTAGAAATACACACATCATACAAGCTTCGTCCCCGTGGCGTGAATAGGGTTATCTACAACTAGAAACAGCAGTCGAGTCTTTTCAACAGAGTTAGCTCTACAATTAAGGAGCCGTATTTATATATCTATATCCAAAATTAAGATAAATCAAATGAATTTAATCTAAATCAAATTCATGGGTGTCATGCCAAA
Organism: Eledone cirrhosa; assembly: GCA_964016885.1. Taxonomy (NCBI): domain Eukaryota; kingdom Metazoa; phylum Mollusca; class Cephalopoda; order Octopoda; family Eledonidae; genus Eledone; species Eledone cirrhosa. Next base: position 49,454,377 of record OZ024750.1, read on the forward strand.
AAGACATGCGCCATATCACCCGCAAAATAAGCTCTAAGATTCTAAAAAGTAGGTTCGAGCATTTTATAATAACTAGAGATTGATTAACATATAAATAAACATGAATAATCACAGGAGATAACTGTTACAAGTGTGTAACCACACATAGCTAGGTAGGTAACTAAATAAAGTTGACCAGAACTTCAAAAATAGATATCTCTGGTCAACTTTATTTAGTTACCTACCTAGCTATGTGTGGTTACACACTTGTAAAAATTATCTCCTGTGATTATTTATGTTTATTTATATGTTAATCGATCTGTAGTTATTATATATATATATTTTTTTTTATTTAGAAATGGCTTCTACAGGACTTGAAATGTTTCATTCGGGAGGAATCACCAGGAAGCCGTGATGGGATTCTTGATGATTTCTCCCGAATGAAACATTTCGAGTACTGTAGAAGCCATGTTTATATTAAATATTTATACTCTGGTATGTATTGAGTACCCTACTTACTGTGGTTATCCCCGATTGGACACACACATATATATATACAACCAGAAATGAAACCAGAAAAAAAAAATAAATTGGAAGTTTGAAGACAATGGATGACCTTACTATTTGAAGTAGTGACATGAACAAGGGTGATAAGCTAAAAGTTAAAGTTCAAGCAACTAATTCTGAACAATACGATAGACAGATGAAAGCAGACAAAACAATAAAAACTAGAATATAAAAGAATAAAACACAACAGCCTGAAAGAGAAAATAGAACTTCTAGATACTAACTGTCCTATGATCAATAGCATTGTCAACCTTGAAAATGTTGTACATGACATGCAGCGAAAGGGGAGAAATATAGAGTGCAAACTATAGATAGATATTATTATAGATAGAAGTAGAGCTGTTGTAGAGATCATTTCGAATGACATCTTAATACGAAATTCACATACGACCTGGAAGCAAGATCTGAAACCTCAGATTATCCACCTAATGTGGAATCTCGTGCAGTAATAGCAAAAAGCCTAAATAGAAAAGGTAATAAAAATAATGGAATACTGCAAATACCTTGGTGTAGATGGCATCAGTGCTCATGTACTAATGGCATGAGGATAGCAAATAGTTTATATGTTGTGGAAAGAGAAAAGTGTGTAAAATCCTATCCACGTATGCTGTTAGTATCGCTATAGATAAAGTAATAACCAAGAATCGGTAAACCAGAGGGTGTTTACTTTCTTATCAATAGCAAAGAAATGTTCAGTATTATATATCTCGATAGAATAAGATAAGTAAACGGGAAAATGTGATGGGAGAATGTCAATTCGGTTTTCAAGCAATTGCTACCATTTTCATGGCAGGACACATATTCTAAGAAGCAAAATCCAATAACATGTCTCCTCATATTTAAAATTTAAAGCAGCCTTCTACGCGATCTGTGGAGTGGAAGATTATGTATCGTTAAAATAATGTGAATTATAAGATGCATGTACAGCAATACTTCGTCATATTTCTCCTCCAGTATTTTACAAACAATTTTAGTTTATGTTTTAGATTTTGTTATTTTATATCATATCTACAGCCTCTTCTAGTCCATATATTATTATTATTATTGCTATTCATAGTCCTAGTTCATCGGGAATATTTCTTTCCCGCATACGATGGATATTACCCAAAATGACATATTACATATTTGTCCACAACTGGGTCCCTCCGCGTGTAATTCCTGCAGACAACCCCCAGTTACCTTCAAAGGTGTTATTTACATAAAGGATATAAATATAGTACTGTATATATATAATATCAAAACAGTCATTTCTAGTGCAGATATTGTCTAAAAACAGCAACACTATTTTATTGTTTAATCTATGAATGTCGCCGCTTCGTTCTGCCATGAGGTGTGGCCAGCAGGTAGTACAGGCAGCTGAAGTACCAATTCTGACATTGTTTTATTGGTCCAATCTGATGATGAGAGGTTTTTTTATTTTCCTTGACGAAAATATATTTCTGCTGTACAATTACTAAATGTTATATAGGGTATATGATGTCAGGTCACTCTTTAGTGCTACTGGAAGCATGTGACCGAGTACAACCTGTCGCATGGTCGGGTCGTCGGTGACTAAACTGGCAACCCCACCAAATTTACTTGGTGAGAAGAGTGATTTTGGACACGCTGCAGGACAAAAAACAAAACCTGACAAAAGGTGGAAGAACTCATAAGAGTCAAAGACAATCTAAAAGATAAACATCCTGCCAAATCAATAGGTGGCAGTAGTTCCAGCTGCACGCATCGAAAGACTAGTGCAGAGAACAATGCGGATTTGTAGATGATCAATGCAAGTTGACAATGGAAAGGCACTCCCGCTAGAGTTAGAAGAGAACTATTGATCATCAAGAGAAGCAGCGATCCCTGATTGTATTCAGTAACCGAAACAAATATGAATTACACCAAATCGAATGCACCCTGGTTCATCTTATTTGCGAGTTTAATCTCGGTCAGATTAGATATAGGGTATATGGATGATATAACCCAAGTTTACAAAAGAGAATAATACAAATGTTCCAATATGTACCAATAATATGTTCCGGATCTTTTGCGCATTCGTGTATCATCGATTAACAAGTATGGTATCAGTACATTAAACAGTGCTAGGATGTGTAATTTGCAAAGGGATACAGGTAATTAAATGAGAAATATAAACTTTTAATTAAAATTGCGAAAGGTAAATCTATCCCCAATTGCAATAATTGTCAGTGGATTGTTGCGCTGAAATGTGCAAAGACACAATATTAGGGCTGGAAAGCATTTAATATGAATCAAACAATCACCAGCATATATTTATCCAACCGTAATTGGAAATCAATTTTGACCAAATATTTTATAACATTAATTACAACCGTCTTCTTATTGTAATTACATTTTCGAACTATTATCTTGAAAGCCTGAACCGAACATAACACTACGCATGTCACGTTGACCTAATAGTTTTATTTATGATTGAAGCAAAGGATCATTTAGATCAAATGTTCATTGCAAATTCCCAGAGTATGAAGGTCAAAGCCAGAAAAACAATTTGGCAACATGCAAATAGTTTTATGCTAATATTAATTTATATACACCCACTCTGTATGTATACAAATATAACTCTTGTGGGTGATATATAAAACAATATTACGATAGAAATTTCCAGGAATAAACTTAATAAAAACAAATCTCGTATGTGAAAGCAAAATAACTACCATCTCGTAAACGAGAACAAGTAATCTAAAATTGCTATTGTAATAACATGCTTTCTTGTTCATGTCTTATTTTCATAAACAATACAAGGTGTTTATATATACATCCGAAAGTATATCGGTTGTATTTTATTGTGTTATTTAATACAGATAGCGGATTGTGTCCCAGCAGTATATTGCTACCCCTGGTTAATACATTCAAACGTTCTACGTTGTTATAAGGCATTTTATGGAACCCTGATATGAATTATTGTCTACAAATCTTTAGATAAATCCTGAAGTAAATTATACTAGATCAATAAAAGCCTGTTAACTCATAACTAAATTATTAATGCCTTCGATGAGAACATGCAGTTTTGTATCATTATATTTGTGTAAAGATTCGTAAATGTCCATGTTCATCATTGTCCACACTCATGAATGTATAATGAGTTATTTGCGAAAGATCCCTATCGGTAGGTTCTTGTTAATAATCCAATGACACTCTGCATATTCCTACACAATTGTAATGTGTTTCAAGATCAATAAGTGGCCAGAATTCAAGAGATCGGATTTCGACTCTCTGCAATGACTGCAGCCTACTTCAGTTTCTGTCCATCAGGTTACTTTACCTGATAATCTAAGCCTATTATTATTGGGGCTGTTCTCTATTTGGTTTTCAATATTTTCAAACTTCAAATCATCCAACAGCCCGGATGAATTGTACCTTATATAAGTGTGTGTATATGAGTGTATGCTTGTGTGAATGCTTCTTTGTGTGTGTATATGAGTGTGTGTTTATGCGAATGCTTCTTTGTGTGTGTATAAGAGTGTGTGTTTATGTGAATGCTTCTTTGTGTGTGTATAAAAGTGTGTGTTTGTGTGAGTGCTTCTTTGTGTGTGTATATGCGCGCTATGTGAAATGTTCAGTATAGAACACCTGATATATTTATTGATAATTGTATAACATATCTAATATTTTTTAATTGTGGAAGGTTACTGCCAGGGGTCTATCGCGGCATTAGCCTCAGAACATAAAATAGTGTGATGCTCAAACTAATGTACCAATCCCCAGCCAAAATATAGAGGTTGAAAATTAGAAAAATGTATAAAATAAATTCACACGAGGAAATATAAAGAGATGTAATATTTGATTATAATTTACTAAAATCTCATTGAGATTATACACAACTAACTGATACTCAGCCAGAACGATAATAATCTAAAAGAAAACACTAGAAGCTAACAAGGGAATTGATACATACATTATATTTATGGGCGAAATGAAACAATACTTACATTTTCGGAGAGTTCTTTACTCCCAAACGTAGTGTATACGAAACATAACACAAATGCCAAAAATACTTGCATATTTAAATATCTTTGTGATAACCTCCGTCTATTTATATATCTGCATTAGCTGCTGTTAACTAAATGTATCCACTCTAAACAGCTGGCTGCAACTGCATTACTAAAATTCTGAAGATTCATTGAGTGAGCTAGGTGTTGGCCGGAGAACGTTGTCTTAATACCAGCGATCTTCAATATTTTTATATCATATATATATGTATATATATATATATATATATATATATATATATATACATATATATATATATATATATATATATATATATATATATATATATATATATATATATATATATATATATATATATATATATATATATATATATATATATATATATATATATATATATATATATATAAATTCAACGACTATCGCATTTCGGCGGGTTGAAAAAGCGAAACGAAACGCAAAATCAGAGTTATGCTGGCAAGCGCTCAATAGTTAAAATACCAGAGTAAACAATATGTTAAAACGCCATACAAACTGAAAAAGTGGTCAAGAAGGCATTAACCACCTAAGCCAAAAAACAAATCAAGCTAAACAGGTCAAACAAAATAAATGATAAAAACAGACCTGGACCCATTGGAATTGATGGTAAAATCCAAATGCCGGGTTTCTATGAGACCTAAATCAATAATACTGTCTGCTTAAAACTATAAGATTTTGCTATAATGATCGAACAAGGAATATCTCGTTATCAACAGGTATTTTGCTCTGTACCAACTTTGTGAATGACGTAGAGCTTTCTAAAAGCATATGTGTAACTCCCAAGGAGAAAACCCCAGATTTTGGCAAATGAATTCAGTATGTGTAAATCATGCAAAAAATTGCATAAATAGCACAAATCGAATAAACACTCAACCGAGTAGTTTTTAAAAGAAACTTATGCAATTAATCTGTCTTTAGAATTATTAACAGGTTAATTATAAGACTCGGGAGATTAATACAAGTATAAATTCAGCGAGAATCGCATTTCGGCGGGTAGAAAAAGCAAAACGAAACGCAAAATCAGAGTTATGCTGGCAAGCGCTCAATAGTTAAAAAACCAGAGCTAAACAATATGTCAAAACGCCATACAAACTCAAAAAGTGGTCAAGAAGGCATTTTGTAAAAGCGCATGGGTAACTCACAAGGGGAAAACCCCATATTTTGGCAAATGAATTCAGTATATATATACATACATACGCAGGCGTATGCACAAGGGAGTAGATCGTTGGACTTACAGTCATGAGTTTTTGAGAGTTATTCCGTCCCGGGCGGTTTGTGGTGTCCTTGGGGAATAGACGCTAGTTCATATTTCACCAGTTCACTGGGCTGTAGAAATGTGTGGCGACATAACTGGTGCCAAACTCTATCGGCCCCTCCCGTTCCCTTGGACAATGTCGGTGGTATTGAGATGGAAGTCTGATATCTATGTGTGACTGCTGCTCTTCCACAAACGAAATGCCCGGATACGCGTGCCTCGGAGAGAAAACTTTTGATCCAAAGTCAATGGTAATTCGTGATGGAATGGGTCTGAACCTATTATATATATACTGGATTCTTTCGTTTTTGTGATATGACTTGATTATGCACTGTGTCATGCCAATACACTATCAGCAGTGATAATGATGAAATGTACCCGACATACGGAGGAGTTTCTTCTTAAAAAAACAACATAGAAACTGAGGATATGTTAGACAGAGTGGAGGCTGCAACACAGTCCAATGCTGTAATGGGGGCAAGGAAACTTCAGATTGCCATGTGTGACAGGGGAAGCCGGGGGAGGAATTTCGCCATGGCACCAGTAACGAATGTCATATGTGTGTGGGTGTATGTGTGTATGTGTATCTGTGTCTGTGTGTCTCTGTTTGTGTGTGTGTGTATTTGTGTAAATGTGTATGTGTGTTGTGTGTATTTATATCTACGTCTATACACCTAGCAAGATGAGAGTTAGATAGATAGAAATGAACCGCAATGGCGCTGGTTGTTGGTTAATCAAAATAAGAGGAAAATATGCCTGTAGGATTTGAACATAGGGCTTGTTGATGAATATCACATATGTCAATATTATTTAATCAACCCACACATCCGATAAACATTGATATTTATATAAAAGGAAATGATTATATAGAAATATATTTGTTTATTTGCACGGTATTTGCACCGTGTATGTCTATGGCTTGAAGGTATTTCATTTGAATTCTTGTAGTGTATGAATATGTTGTTCTATTTTATTGCAAGCAATTATTTTTCTAAAACAGAAAAAAATAAAACAGAACATTCTTAAAGACCACGAGTAAGTAGAAATGCGAATATACACGCAGATGCCCTCCAGGCAATGAATAATACAGTTATATATATATATATATATATATATATATTTATATATATATATGTGTGTGTGTGTGTGTGTGTGTGTGTGTGTGTGTGTGTGTGTGTGTGTGTGTAGTAATGAAATGTTTGCAAAGAAATTCACTGCAGTCTTATAATATCAAGTTTTGTTTAGTTTATTTTCAAACATATTTGGAAATAGTTATTCAAGTGTATGCAAAATAAATAATAAATGTTCTTGTAAATGAAATAAATCACACGGCGTCACGACAAACAGAATAAATTGAATACCATTTAAGAAAGAAAAAAACTAATTATGTGATTGGACATATTTCGTGTATGAAGTATCAGTATACACTTAATAAAACATTCTTACGTGTTCAATGAGCTATTATGGCATATCACTGTATTGTTTAGTTTTTATAATTGTTTTTGTGAGTTTTCTTTAATAACTAAATAGAGTTCTCGAATTTAATTGGACGACAACGAATCGAGGAAGAAAATTAAAAAAACAAAACATATTAGCGAACAGAAATATATAATAATGAATGTCTTATCAAAAAATAAAAAGAAAAGAAAAAAGATTAAAATCATACACGAAAACAGGAAAAGGAGAAAAATGAGAGAGAGAAATAAGATCGACATGTAATTAAAATCTATATTATATTTCTGAACTCAATGCATCTAAATAGCATCATTGGCTAAACTGTCTATATCTTTATTCCCCTTTTTTTTAAATTATTATTTCATTGACGAAAATAAAGTACCAGTAATACACTGGCTAATTGCTGGCCTTGTGCCAAAAGTAGAAACAATTATTTCATTGACGAAATTGAGGGCGGTGGATTGGCAGTATCAGTAGAGGGTCGGACGCCATGCTTTCCGTCATAGTTACGTCCTTTTACAATCTCAGTTCAAA
>OZ024750.1:49464674-49499674 GCA_964016885.1 Eledone cirrhosa
ATTGTGTAACATATGATGACTTTGATGTAAACATATAAACTTATAAATAAAAATATATAAACATATATATATATTTTTTTTAACACTTAGTATATTAACAAAAGATTTCTGAACAACATTCTGAACATAACAAAATATTTCAAAAATTTCTAAAAGAATTTCTGGATTTTGCTTTTACGCTTGTTTTCCTGGCTCTCCTCACGTTGTAGTGTCCAGCAGTAGTCACCCATGATGTTGGGATTGAACCGACCCTGATACCTACTCTCCATTATGTCAATGTCCTGCTGAAACCTCTCTCCGTGTTCATCACTGATGTCTCCTAGATTACTTGGAAAGAAATCCAGATGAGAATGGAAGAAATGAAGCTTCAATGACATTCGTGAACCCAGGGCGCGATAATTTTGTATCATGATTTCAACAATTTCTTTATAGTTGTCTACACGGTGGTTTCCAAGAAAGTTCTGTGTCACATCTACAAATGATTTCCATGCATTAGTCTCCAAAGAGTTTAGTATGTTCGTAAACTCACTGTCATTAACCAGCATACGAATCTGAGGACCATTCAAAACCCCTGCTTTTAATTTTGCTTCAGATACCACTCTAACCAATTTCTTACACAAGTACTCAAACCCATTACCTGTATGATCCATGCATTTAATAAAGTTTTTGGCCAAGCCTAATTTGAGATGTAATGGAGGGAGGAATACTTTTTTGCTGGATCCACGAGAGATTAGTACAGACAGTTGTATCTACCGGGTGCATCCTTTGGTCTTGTTGGCCAATCCGTCTCCATGTAGTGCTCCGCATCTGCTCTGCTATTCCACAAACATAGAATACACATATACTTTGTGTAACCAGTCTGAAGACCTAGAAGTAGACTAATTAAGCTGTTTATGACGATGACGAGCGGTTTTAATGCGGACGCCAGGTTCCAGCAGGTTTCGTTGCTTCAGTCTTGATCCCAGGAGCTCTGCCTTTTCTTTAGACAAATGTAGGTCTCTAATGAGATCATAAAGAGCTTCCTGGTTAAATGGTATGGGTTCACTTGTTTCATGTTCGTCTTGAGAGTCATCATCAATAGGGGTGTTACTGGAATCAGAATCAGAGATTAGCTCGTGTTCAACAGGTGGAACTGGAACAGGTAAATCGTCCCTGTGAGGTGCTGGTCGGATTGCTGACGAGATATCGGGGTATTGTAGTGTAGTTCGTGTCTTCACAGTTATTCCTTGGATGTTTATATGGCAGAAGTAGCAATCGTTATTGTGGTCTTTTGGTTCTCGCGATACCATTGGTACGGCAAATGGCAAACGAGGGCTTAGTTTCCCATTCTTCCATTCACTTAGGTGATTAACACATGACCTACACGCTATATGAGGCCTCCATTTCTTATCCTGGTCTCCTTATGGACATTTGAAGTAGCATTTGTAGTTTACTCGAACAGCTTTTGTGATTGCTTTCTTTATGCTTTCTGGTGTAAAGAGTTCACAAATATAGCAAAATTGGTCCGGGTCATTTACACATTTGCGGCGTTCCATCTCTCCCACTAATCAAAGTTGTTGTGAATTATCTAAGAATAGCTGAGGATAGTTACAATTCTGTGATCTGAAACAAGAGCAGTAAGTATGAATTAGTTAACAACTAAATATAGTGGATACAAGTGGATGAAGTAATATTAGCCACATAGCTATGGGTCATAAAATGGATATGGTGGTTCTCGAAAACTAGACCCGATACAGCTTAACCGTTGTCATATTCAGATGCTGCACACTTGATTACCCTAGAATGATACTAAATTATACCAGAACCATCAAATGAATATTTTGTTGTTGACCTGTGTAATTGAATGAAAAGACGTGTACCAGAATGTCTAATTTAAATGCGTGTATCCCGACATCCCAGCTGCCAGTTTCATTCTTTTTTCAAATTAAATATATGTCGTTACAAGTCAAACACACTTAGACTCACATACACACACATACATATATCGCACATATATGTTTCCCGTTTTATTATATACATATTGACGCACAGCTTTCACTAAATAAACTGACATTCATGAACACATACAAACATCCCACTAAGCAAACTTCGAAATGTTAACGTCTTTTCATTTCATTTAACTTAAATCTGCTCTCCAAACAAGCAAGTCAACTTAGATCGATTTTAAAATCCCTCATATGGTTACACCCTTCATAATGGGTTTTTAAAATATTTGGGATCATTAAATTTGCTAAGATAATATACCGTTGTTATCTTGGCGATTTAATTTATTTCTATTGCATTGTTTGGTTTTCAAAATTATATATATAAAACCACCCCAAAAACATTACACACACATATACATGGCAAATAAAGAAATCTTAGAATATATAAAGCAGCACACAGACACTGCAGAACAAAATTACTACATCCCACCAACACCAACACCTATCTCGAAACATAAACACTTTTGAAATTAAAATATAACATTATAAACATTTAAAAGGAAAATTTCCTAACGCAGTTGGAGACTTAAGAGGGTCGGATACCAAGAGGATATACACCGACATCATCTTCGAGACACCCATGACCAGCCAAAGGGACGGTTCAACTGTCCCTTTCCCAAACGATCAGGGTAGGTGATCCTTTCTCACTTTCTCCATTTCTCACCCAACATTGCTTTACTTAGAATAGGCAGTATAAATGTATGTGGCCTGGGGTCATCTTGAAAGCAGGGCCACCTGCTTAACGTTCTCAGGTCACTAACTCTAGATGTTGTGGCCATCAGCGAGACCAGAATCTCCGAAGCACCAGACTTCGCATCGATATTCGGTGGCTTCGATGTATACGCATCTCCCGGTCGTCAGGGAGTGGGGGCGGAGTTGCTGTGCTCTTTCGGAAAGGCTTGGATCGCGCCATACGGGCCATCTTCCTTGACCCAAAAGGTTAGTAGGTGGTACTGGACGTGACATGCAGTGAAGCAATGCGATCAGGCTAGTAGCCAAATTTCTTCAGACGTCTAGAGACCTTTCTGGGAACGTACCACTCTGTTAGTGTTATAGGGTGACTGGAACGGTATCTTAGATCCACGCTGGGTTTATGTGGGGATAGTAAATAAGAAAGGAAGATATAAAAGCCTCCCCGACAGGCTCAGACATTTTCAACTGTCTGACAGGTATCGACTGGATTATACGAACGTGCCAATGTGGACATGGGCAAAGCGCATCGGGTCATCCAGGTCGTATCTAGATAGGGTATTGAGTAGGGAAACAGTAAGTTGTCCATAATTTAAAGTAGCCGTTGTGATCTGTGAAGTTGACTTAGATAGACTTCATAAGCAAGGACCCGGTTACTGGAAACTGAACGCGTCGTTCCGTGGAGCAAACCTTACAGAGTCCGGATTAGCGAATTAGTTAAGCGTGTGTTGACGGGTGCGATTGTCAACAACAGGTGGTGGTTTACCCTGGGAAGGGCTATTGGAGTAGAATCGAAAAGGTTTATCAAAGGAGTAGTGATAGAGGAAAATAGAGTAGAAAGAGAGCAAGTTTGAAAGCAAGAAGGGGTGTTTAGGTCATGCATCGGAACCGGCGCGCTTGCAGCGAGATTGGCACTCCACCAATTCTTCGATGCAAAGCACGAAGGCTGCGTTGTCAGAGCTAGAGTGCGTGCTCTGAGACATGAGGGGACAAAAGCTGTCCAATGAGCCCGGGTGTTTGGGCCGCGACGAGGCAACAAAGCCACAATAAAATCCTTGCCTGACCAAAACGGGCGCACGTTAATGGAACCCGAGCAGATGTGTGAGGCTTTTCAGCGGCACTTTGCTCAACTGCTTGGGAGCGGCGACGGGCCGGATCGGAGTAAGAACTTCAATGCATACCTCGAGGGACTGCCCCAGCTCTCGACGACCGCAGCGCATTTTTACGAAAAGCCAATAATAGTAGGTGAAATGTGGGAAGACATGACTGATTGCATGAGGGGTAAAACGCCAGGTTTGGATGGTCTGCCCTAAGTGCTTTATTCGTATATGCTAGACTTATTCGACGACCTCTTGGCAGATGTCTACTGCTACTGGCAGCAGAAAGGTAGTATTCCCAGGTTTGTGAGCAGGGGAGTGGTGGCGGTGCTGAGAAAAGACCCGAACAAGGGGGACGTTATACACAACTTCAGGACCATAACTCTGCTAAACGAAGAGTTTAAGATTTTGGCCAAGGTGTTAACATAGGCGCTTGTCGTCGGTTATCTGGTAGGAGAGGCGCATATATGCGCCATTCCGGAGAGACCCATCCACAACAACCTCTATCTCATGCGATACATCATAGAGAGGGTGGTTAAAAAACTTGCCACGGGTGGGGCCCTGATCAAGTTTGATTAATCTAAAGCATTTGATAGGTTCGGCCATCGGTACCTGGCCGCGGTCCTCGAGGCGACCGGCTTCGGGCCTGTATATAGGGGCTGGATCGCTGCGATGCACAGCGACATTTGCTCGATTGTGAGAGTGAATAGTCACCTGTCGCAGCCGTTAATCTTCATGCACTCTGTCCGCCAGGGTTCTCCCCTCTCGTCCCCTTGTAAGTATTGGTCCTCGAGCCGTTACGGCACCCCTCTCAAGAAATACGAAGCGGTGACAGGAGTAAATATAAACCAGGAAAAGTAGTTGGGCTTACAACTCGACACCTGTAGGGGCAAGTCCGTGCCGTCTGACAGCGTCGTGGAGTGCCGGACGGAAGGATCGGTTAAATTGCTCGGGGTCTGGTTCGGTACGAACCTCCAATTGAAGAAAAAACTAGAGCGAGGTGACAAGCAGAGTGCCATCGCTCACCAGAAATGCCTTCGTCATCTGCTACCACCTGGCCATCGTATCTAACCCCCGCCAACAAATTGGAGTGCCTTCTCTTCCGCTTTTTGTGGAGAGACGATCCATCTACTGTCAACACCCGTTTCCTGGAGGACTAGGCATACCGTGGCTGATGATGCTCAAACATGTGCTGTAAGCTGCGACATCTCTGGTGCTTTCTTGATGGTGAACAGTTGCTAGACACGCTTTCCCCCAGCTCGTCTCCTTGACGGAACTGCAGTCCTGGATCAGAAAAAGACCGAGGAATAGCTCTTGGAAGCTGGGATGTCTCCAGGCGCTCACCGACCTCTACCAGCTGGGTACTGATATCGGTAGGACATCTACCTTGGCGTTCTATACGGGGCTAGTAGAGGGGAAGTGCAATGACGTTCTCGCGGAGACCCCGGGCGTCGAAGACGATCAGCTGCTTCCTCTCTTCAAGAGAACTTTCAGCCCACGACCTATGGACAATTTCCTGAAATCCCTGGCATGGCAGTGCTACCGGGGAGCATTGCCGGTTCAGGATAAACTCTACAGACACGGAGGTGTTGTCAGCGAGCCTGTCCGAGATGCACACAGGACGATGAAACCGTCCTGCATGCCCTCGTTCAGTGCTCGAGAATTGCTGACTTGTGGAGCTATATCGAACAGTTGCTGTCGCATGTAGGACGGAACCGGTTATCGACTGAGTCCATTGTACAGATAGCGCCACCATCCTCATTTAAAGAGGAGGAACCAGTTTTCATTTGCGTTGTGGCCATGATGAAAGAGAATGTGTGGTGAACAACGTTCAAAGGTTTGAAAACGGACACTTTCCTCTCCGGTCAATCTCTGATTAATTTTTCAAGTTTCACTTGAAGAGGAAAATCAGGGTGGAGAGACAAGTGCTGTCTTCAAACAAGTTTATTGAAAGGTGAGTGAAAGTGGCGAGTCTGGTCCGAGTGAACAGGCCCGCTCTGAGTATGCGCATGTAGACTGAGGAGCGGAAAATTTGAGAGAGGGCGCTTGCCCTGGTGGTCTTTGACATGAGTGACCCTCGGGAAGTTTCCCCACTATTGGGGTATTTTTTGTTGTTTGAATTTTTTTGATATTTCTCTCTTCTTGTTATAATATTTTTTACACGGACAACACTCATTTTGTATCGTTCTGTATCGTCCTGTGCCGTCTGTAATGTTTTTCTTCATGTTAGCCCTTGTGGCCAATAAAGAAACCATTATTATTATTATTATTGTCATTTTCGTTTTCTTTCATTATTGTTTCTGAGATATATGCCGAGTGTCTTCCTGACTCCTAGAGCAAATTAGTTCACAATGTGCATTGGTAAGCCAGTTATTATTATAATAATAATTATTATTATTCTTTGAGTCTCAGTCATTGATGTTAGTTAACTGGAAAGTTTGTTGAAATGAATATCAAGCCACTACCTGCAGCCTCAGATATTCCGGACGTATCGGAGTGTTATTGCTCTTCCCAGCAAGCATGCCTTTTGAAGTGTTCCAAAAAAGCGGGGCGGGGCCAATTTTCTTTAACCAACCCTGGAAACTCCTTGAGATAGTACCTAGTGTGTATATGACAATCGGGACCACTTTGACCTCATGGCAGTTCCAAATCCTTTTTACCTCCCACTTTAAGTCCTGGTATCGGTTAATTTTCTCCCTCTCCTTCTCTAGCACACTCGTGTCAAATGGGCAGGCCACATCCACAATCAGGCACGATCTTTTTGCCTTGTCCAAAACCACCAGGTCCGGTCTATTGTGTTCCAGTTCCTTGGCCGTCTGTATCCTAAAAGCCCATAGCACCTTCACCTGATCGTTTTCTATCACCGACTCTGGCTTATGTTCATACCACTTCTCAGAATGTGGTAAATTGTTTACTTTGCATAGATGCCAGTGGATCACCCTGCCCATCACATCATGTCTCCAGCTTTATAGTGAGTCTGGGCTAGGTGTTTACACTCGGATACAATGTGAGCTACAGTCTCCTCTCTCTCTCCACAGATCCTGCACAGTGGGCTAACCTCCTCCTTGTAAATATGGTGTTTCAGCCACTTCGTTTTGAGGGCCTGCTCTTGCGCAGCCATTAGCATTCCTTCTGTAGCATTTTTAAGGTCTCCTCTTTTCAACAAGTTCCATGTCTGTGTATCTCTGAATTCCGTTTTATCAAAGAAGATACTATGAAGAGATTTTTCGTGAAGGCTGCTCTTTCTCCTTGTTGTTTTTTCCTCCTTGGACATCCCTGGTCTATTGTCCTCTCCTTCAGTACAATTCTGAGCATTGGCTCCTTACTATCGGTTACGTATTTGTGTAGGTTGTTTTTCTCCATCTGAATACAGTCCTCTATGCTGATAAGACCTCTTCCAACTTTCGATCACCTTAAGTAGAGTATATCGACATCACTCCTTTTGTGGAACCTGTTGTAGATAGTAAATAGCTTCCTAGTCGTCCTATACATTTCTTTTTGTTCAGCAACATTCCATCTCAGAATTCCCGCACTGTACATAATAATAGACACAGCTCGGGAATGTACTTTACTTATGGCATTTTTACTGTCCAGATGTGACTTTAATACGCTCCTTATTCTCCGAACGTATTCAGATCTTATCAATTCCTTCATTTTTTTGTTCTTGATGTCATCAGCCTCCAGAACACCCAAATACTTGTATCCTTCTTCAGTGTCAATTTCCTTTATCATCTCACCTGTTGGTACCTGGATTCCGTTGCTTCTGCTCAATTTTCCCCCTCTTCATCACAAGGACTCCACACTTACTAATACCAAATTGCATACATATATCATTGCTGAAAATACGGACAGTGTCAGCAAGCACATCCAAATACTTCCCGAAGAGCTTAAGATAGTCCATGAAGAGGAGGTGATTGATGGTAGCTCTCCCTTTCCTAACTAGTATCCTGCTCTCACCTTTCGCAGTATAATGGTCAGGGGCATCAGGGCAAGCACAAACAACAGAGGGGACAGACTATCTCCCTGGAAGATACCTCTCTTGATCTTCACGCCTTCCAAGGATTCTCCAGTTGATGGTAACTCTGTTTTCCAGGACTTCATACTTTTGCCCAACAACTGTCTGATGTTATCTGCCACCTTGAAGATCTCTAGGCTTTTGGTGATCCACGAATGAGGAACCATGTCAAATGCCTTTTTCTAGTCTATCCATCCCATGGCAAGACCAGTGTGTCTCCTCTTGCAATTCCTCATTACCATCTTATCAATAAGTAACTGGTCCTTTGTACCACGGAACTTCTTTCGGAATCCTTTCTGTTCGTTCGGTAACAAGCTGTTTGTGTGCAGATGATGGTAGATTTCCTCAGACACAATGCTTGTCAACAGATTCCACATTACGGACAGACATGTGATAGGTCTATAGTTGGTAACATCATTACCCTTGATTCAGTCTTTCATTACCAGAACTGTGTTAACTTCTGTCAACCACACTGGTACCTCACTATTATTATTATTATTATTATTTGCATTTATCTTGCTTTATGTTTATACGAGTTATCACCAAGTCACAACCAGTGACCTCAAGAGACAACAAGGTCCGCCATGTTCAAGAAAGAACACACATATTCACACATGCATCCTTAGTGTTTAGACTTGTGATGTACTTATATTGACAGGATCTTCCTTAGTATATGGGCAGTTCCCATTAGTACTATCTTTTGTATTTCTCCTATACTCGGGTTTCCTGGGATTTGCGATAAGTAGTCATTAGACCCCTTAGGTATCATTCCCAGAGCGCCTAAAACCACTGGTATTGTTTTAGTTCTCAATTTCCACATTTTTCCAATTTCTATCTCCAGGTCCTTATACTTGCTCAATTTTTCAAATGTTTATATAGATATATACTTGTCTATTGGAACAGACATATCAATTAGCAGGCATACCCTCTTTTTAAAGTCCTTCAATATTATATCGGGTCTATTTGCATCTATTTTTCTGTCTGTTTGGATACTAAAGTTCCACAAGATTGAGATGTGATCTTTTTCAAGTATGGGAGGTGGTTGATGCTCCCACCAATTCTTTTGATGGGGCAGGTCAAAATGCTTACACATTATCCAATGTATGTATTGTGCAGCTCTGTCATGCCTGTTTAGGTATTCGGTTGGAGCTATAGGACTGCACATTGAAATTATATGGTCAATGGTCTCTGGTTGTTTTTTGCATACACGGCATAATGGGCTGCATCCATTTTTTATTATGTTGGCTTGGTAATTTTTTGTTGGCAGACACTGATCTTGTGCTGATATAATCAGTCCTTCAGTCTCCGATTTCAGTCCAGAAGATGCCAACCACTGATGGGTTAAAGTTTTGTCAACATCAGGATTGTTAGCTCGCTCTGGGTATTTTCCATACAGAGGATTTTCTTGCCATTTCTTAGCCAGTTTCTGTAGCAGTTCTTTCCTTTCAGTTACTTTTACCTGCTTTGCTTTTTCTGTGTTTTCCATTTCAGCAGTAAACGGGACTTCTGAAATGTGTAGTCCATTACTGTATCTGTGTGCATCTTTTGTAATGGAATATGATCTTTTAATGCTTTCGTGTTTCAAAACGAGTTTGATCATCTAATCATGTGATTCCCTTAGATATGTAGGTAATCCAATTGTTGCAGTTTTCAACGCAATGTCTAACTGGATTAACCCACGTCCTCCTTCTTTCCTAGGGAGATATATTCTATCTATATCTGCCTTAGGGTGATGCATTCTGTGCATGGTTAAGAATTTTCGAATTTTTGTATCGAGCCTACGGACCTCTGTGCTTGACCAGTTGATGACATTGTAACTGTAGGTTACTACTGGTATGGCAAGCGTGTTTATGGCATCGATTCTATTCCTTGCATTCAATTCCGTTCTTAAGATTGCTCTTACTCTGCGGTAACATTACTTCCTTATCCTTTACCTCATTGTCGATGCTTGATTCCGTCTCCTTCACAAACACCTAGATATTTGTAAGTTTTTTCTTGATCAAGTTCTCTTATCACGTTCCCCCGATCAAGATTAATGTCTGAACTCTTCAGCAGCTTTCCTCTGGTGAACGTTGCTTTGGCGCATTTATCTAGTCCAAACTCCGTTTTAATGTCATCACTGAACTGCTCCACAGTGGATAATAGCCCTTGCAATTGTTCATCATTTTTTGCAAATAGTTTCAGGTCATCCATGTAGAACAGGTGATTAATGGTTTTGTCATAGACTTTATATCCATGTTTTGTTTCATTGAGCATTTTACTTAATGGTATAAGTGCGATGCAGAATAAAAGCGGTGATAAAGAGTCACCCTGAAAAATTCCACAATTAATATTAACTTCTCCAGCTTCCAGTGATTTTGTTTCACTATTCAAAAGGAATGTCGTTTTCCATGTCTTCATACTGAATGACAAAAATCTCCTGACAACGGGGGATATTTTGAAAATCTCTAAACATTTTTCAATCCAACTGTGTGGCAAATTATCGAATGCTTTTTTATAATCTATCCAAGCAATCGATAGATTTTTGTGTCTATTATGACAATCTTCCAGTATCATTTTGTTAACCAGAAGCTGATCCTTACAGCCATATGAGCCTCGTTTACACCCTTTCTGCTCAATGGGAAATAGGTCATTTGTTATCAGGTGGTCATATGTGTATTCAGTTTGGACTGATGCTAAAATTTTATACATTGTGGTCAAGCAAGTTATCGGTCTGTAATTTTTGGGATTGTTTGTCTCATCATTCTTCGGAAGCAGGAATGTAATGCCGTTAACTAGCCATGATGGTATCTTTTCTGGCTCCTTAACTATTTCATTGTAAAGTTGGGCTAACAGCTCACGAGACTCTGTGAAGGCATTTATCCAAAAGTTTTTTATTTTGTCTTTTCCTGGGGATTTCCATTTGCTGGTTTTTCTTAGAGCCAAGCGCAACTGTTCAACTGTTATATTTTCCCATATTTGTTCCTCAAGGTGAGCTGTATCTTTCATTTGTTTGTCTAGCCATGGGGCATGTATGTTATGAACTTTTTCTTCGGCCCAGATATTTTCCCAGAATTCTTGCACTTCTTCCTTGGGTGGTATTGATTTAGCAGTTATTGTTGACTTACCAATTTTTCTGTAGAAGTTTCTTTGGTGTTTTTGAACATATTATTGTCCTTATAGTATCTAGCTCGTTTTTCAAAGCGCCTTATACGAGCAGCTTTGGCCGACACTTTTTGCTTGATTATTTCTATCAGCATGTCCATGTCACATGTTGATTTTATACTGTACTTTTTTTTCAATTTTCTAAGTTTAGTTTGTTTAACATGTTCACCTACTTTATAGTTTGTTAAAATTTCTATGTCAGATCGGAGAATGTTTATTTGGCGATTGATGTTCTCTTGCCAAGTAGATTTCTTGTGGGAATTCCTTTGTTTTTTCATCTTCACTCCACATAAGTGAGTGGTGACTTTAGCCGATGCATAATAGAGATGATTTAAATCAGTAATGTTTAGTTTGTTTGTGATGATAATGTTTTTGAGAATTATGTTAGTCTTGTGTATTATCTTTTGGTTCTGTTTGGAGTTCTGGATCTTAGGGAGGGTGTCTCGTTGCCCCATGTCAGATTCTTTCATTTTCATCCATTCGATCATAATTTCATCCTTCAAGTTGGCAAGTTCATTCTCATTCATTTCTTTATCATTTACGATCTCATTATTTTCATTTGGAGTTTCATCCTGAGCATGCACTCCATCCACTTTTTCGATCCTTTCATTAATTTTTTCTGTTGCCAGTGATTTCGCCCCAACCCTGGGGTTCGAAGTGTTACAGTTTACCTCGTTTTCACTGACACATGTTTCATTTTCCCTTCGCTGACTTTGTGCTAATAGCTTGATCTGATCAATTTCTATATCAGTTAGTAACTTTTTCTTACAATATTTCTTCGTACATTGGCTAGTTTGTTACTGTCAATATAGCCTCTGTTTTCAGGATGTTTCTTTTTCCAGTTGATATATGTCTGTTCTGTATTCGATGTATTTGATGGGTAGTACATGGCAGTGTTAGAAAGCCTCAAGGACTTCTTTATTATCTTCCCTTGACCATTTTTCTCTCTTTTTCTTTGGATTTCTTGGTGGTGAGCATGGAGGGCCAACAGTAGGAGTATTCCGGTTATGGGAGGTCTCCAGCTCCGAAGTGATGGGAAGGTTTGAACCATTAGCTGATTTTTCGACCCCAGTCTGGTTCCTCTCTGAGGGACGCGGCCCTTTTTTACCCGGGTGACGACCGATCCGGTATGAGATTTTATCATTAGACATTTACTTTATTTTGTCGCGTTTTATCCTTATCCGCCAAGGGGTAATCATTTCGTGTTACCACTTCTAGAACGAGTGTCAACCAATACTAGAGTGGTCGTTCTCCCCTAGAGACACGGCTATTCCCCGACGGCCACCATCCCGGTATTTCTTGGTCATGGCTTGTCTTTTTTTTTTTTTTTTTAGATTGTTATTATCATGAGTGGTTCCTTAATGTGAGCATTGCGTGGCTTAAGAATGAAATTATTAATAATTGTCTCCACTCCAGGCACAAGGCCAGCAATCACCCAGCGCATTACAATAATATGATATACTTTTTGCTGAAGTTGCCTGTTATTGTTGTTGGCTATGTCGGTGGTGGTGCCGGGGCTTTTTTATATTGTTGGTGAGGAAGGGGTGAGCCAGCAGTCCCATAGTTGTTGATGTTGACGTTTGGCCGGTGGCCAGGTCACTAAGTCAATCTATTTATATCTTTTGCTAGCCTCTCCCTTGTCTAGTGATACCGCCACCTTCCCCCTTCCCTCTCAAGTTAACAGGGGAATAGTGGTGGTAGCAATGAAGGAGTGGTGGCGGCGGTGATGGTATAGTGGTAGCAATGATGGATGGGGTGATGGCGGCGGTGGCATTGTCATTACTGAGTTGTGTGATGTAGTATGTATGAGTTTGTGTTCGTATGTTTAATATATATTGTGTTGACATATTCCGGTAAAATTGGGATTAAACAGTTTGTTAAAACTTGAGACAATAATAATAGTAATTATTATTATAATGCTGGGATTGATGGTGGTGGTGGTGAAATTGCCGTTATCTGGCTGTTATATTTAGTGTGATGGGATATGTGGTGTATCAAGTTTCTGGTGTTGGTGAAATTGCTGTTATTTGGCTGTTCTATATAGTGTAGACAGTAGGTGTTTTCTTCCATTTATAACCATTTTCTTTTTTTGAATACAAAATATATAATACAAAATTGAATATTTGAGCGATATAACAATATAATATGGATCCGAAATTTTATGGGACTTCATTCGGTGGTTTATGCAACATTTGTACTAAGAATTGTTATTTCACAATTGAATTAAATATGTTAAAAATCAAAAACTTACGGGAGCGATTTCATGACCTTCTACCACCTCGTGCGTCTTCTTCCCTTCTTCTTCTTCTTCTTCTTCTTCTTCTTATTATTATTATTATTATTATTATTATTATTATTATTATTATTGAATGCCATGGTTGACGGAGGCTCGGCTCTGTAAGGTATAGTAATTTTTAACCGTTAAAACAATTGTAAATTGTTTAAAACTTGAACCAAATTGTTGATAAAGACACCCTCCTCCTCGTGAGAGGGGTCTTTCTGTCCGTTATTTGGCCCTTCGGGGTTAAATAGCCAGTTATTGGGGTTTTGTACCCAAAATTTCATTTTAAACAAAAAAACATGGCTACCAAAAAAAAAAAAAAAATTTCATACGTCACTCCCACTCATTCCGTCTTCTTCTTCCTCAATCATCACTACAGGAGAGAGAAGATTGTCTCTCTCCCTCCCTTCTTTAAATGTGTCTCTCTCCCTACCTTCTCTTTCGCAAGCGACGAAAGAAAAGAAAAGTCTCGTGCAAAGCGTGCAAGGTTTCTCCACGACGACGACGACAGCGACGAAACAGGTGTGCGGGAAATACGAAAACCCAGTTCATTCGTCTGACGTCAGGAATAATAGCAGTAGCAGCCGTAATAACAACAGCAACAGTGACAATGAAAACAACAGTAGCAGCCGCAACAGCATCACCAGCAGCATAAACAACAACAGCATTAGCAGCAGCAACACCAACAACAACCACAGCAACAGCGGCGGAGGCAGTAGTCGTAGTACCTGCAGCAACAACAAAAGTACCAGCAGCTCTGACGACAACAACAACAGCAGAGAAAAACCAATCTCATTTGCAGGTATTGCGAAAAACCTGGAAACAATCCTCATAACAAATGAGGAATTAGAGGAAGCGAAGAAGATGGTGACAAAGAACGGACACCGAGCAATCTGCAAGGCAGCGAAAAATTTTTTCGAAACCCAAGAGCACTGTACGGTCACGTACCGTACAGTAAGTACAAAATCCCGTAGGGTGGAAAGAGCCACAGAGGCCCAAATACAAAAAGCCTTGGGGTCTGTGTGGCAGAGGAAAACGCACATCACCCGAGGCAAAAAATACGCCACCGTAGACGTACTTTTTGCCACACCCCAGGAGGCAAAGGCCCAATCAGTAGTGACCCTAAGGAGCGAGGAAATGGTGTTGGTGCCCTCCTACTGCGGGCAAAAAATTGTGAGGGTCAAACTGACCCACGTCCCCCCCGGAATGACCCCTTCTTGGCTGGCCGCGTCTGTCCTCGTCGGAATCGAGGACAAAACAACTGTACTGCAAGTACAGAAAAAAGTAAGAGAAGATTGGGTCGGCTCCTCCATTGAGATGCTAATCCAAACCAACCAGGAGTGCATCGAAGCTATCCCGGATGTGATAGACTTCGATAACGGCACTCAACTGCCCATAAGTGTTGAGGGCAAACGCCCGAAATGCTTTCGCTGTGGATCGAAGACTCACCTCAGGGCCTTCTGCAACGAGAAGACCCTGAGAAAGGAGAAAACCCCCCTCCTCCCGAATCCGGTTCCACGGCTACCAGCAACAGGACAAGCGGCAACCAGGAACGATAGGTCCGTGGCACCCATACCCACTCCACGGAAATCAAAGACAGCAGCAGCAGTGGAAATATTAACAACAACAACAGCAATACCAAATGCAGCTGCAACAGAGACTCCAGTGCAAACATCACCAACAACAACAAGTGAAAGAGTGGAGCTGGTACCCCTCCCCGACCTTACAGAATCAGACATGGAGTGTGAGGTGGGAGAGGGATGGCAAAAGGTCTCAAGAAGGCACAAACGCAGAAGCAGCGCATCGTCGCCTTTGAAAAGGGAGGAAAGAAATGAGAAAAGGGTAAAGTCTACTGCAAAGAGACCCACAGCAGCAACACCACCAACACCATCACCACCCACACCAGCACCACCATCACCACCGGCGACAACCCCACCGCCAACAACACCTTCAACACCACCACCACAAGCACCAACATCGCAAACACAACAACAAAACACACACACCCAGCAACAACGACAAGAAAATAGCAGAACCACACCCCACCCCCAGAAAAACAAATGCACGGCAATAAACACACACAACAAGAAACTAATGACTTACATAATTGAACACACAGACATTTCACAACAGGACTACATAATACCAGCACCAATCAAAACGCCAACTAACATAAGACTGCTAAAAATAGCACAGAAACAATACACAAACATTAAAACGAAATTCCCCAACGCAGTTGGTGATTTCAGGGACCTAGGAGGAACCATTAATCGAAGAGTATATTCAGACATTCTCTTAGAAGAGCCGACGACCAGCCGAAGGGACGATTCAACGGTCCCTTCACCAGACGATCAAGTGAAAAGGGATGTAAAAACCATCCCTCCTCTACCAAAAATACGGTAAGTGGTCTTTCCCATCTTTTCCACTCTATTTTAAACATGACCTCACTCAGAATAGGCAGCATAAATGCGCGTGGCTTGGGGTCGTCATGGAAGCAGGGTCACCTGCTCAACGACCTCAGGTCACTAAACATAGATGTAGTGGCCATCAGCGAGACCAGAATCTCCGAAGCACGGGCCTTCGCACCGATCTTCGGCGGCTACGATGTGTACGCATCTCCCAGCCGTCCTGGATCGGGTGGAGGAGTTGCTGTGCTTTTTCGGAGAGGTTTGGATCTCGCCATACGGGCCATCTTCCTGGACCCAGAGGGTAAGCTGGTGGTGCTGGACGTGACCAGCGGAGACGGGCAAGCTTTCAGGCTAGTGGCCGTCTATGCCCCGACAGGAGCAGGGCGGCCTGATTTCTTCCGGCGTCTGGAGACCTTTCTTGGAACGTCGCGCTCTTTAGTGTTAGTGGGCGACTGGAACGGGATCTTAGATGCACGCTGGGACTGTGTGGGATTAGCGGATAGGGGTGGAGGGTGCAAGAGCCTCACCAACCTGCTCAGGCGTTTTGAACTGTCTGACAGGTACCGATTGGATTTCCCGAATGTGCCAATGTGGACTTGGACAAACCGCATAGGGTCATCCAGATCATATCTAGATAGAGTATTTTGTAGGGAAATAGATAGGTCTAGCATAGGCTGTCCACAATTCAAGATAGTCAGCTACACGGACCACAAATTCGTGATCTGTGTGCTTGACTTAGATAGGCTTCATAGACGAGGACCCGGCTACTGGAAGCTAAACGCGTCCTTACCAGCGCGCAAGGCCTACAGAGACCGGATTAGCGAACTAGTTAAGCGGGCGTTGACGGGGGCCATCGTCAACAACAAGTGGTGGTTTGCTCTGAAAAGAGCGATTAGAATAGAATCGATTAGGTTTAGTAAGGCTTTAGCAATAGAGAAAAATAGAGCAGAGGGAGAACTAGTTAGAAAATTAGACGAGGCGCTTAGCAAAGGCATTGCGACCGACGTGCTTGCGGCGAAATTGGCCCTTGACCAATTCTTCAATGCAAAGCACGAAGGCTGCGTTGTCAGAGCTAGGGTGCGTGCTCTCAGACACGAGGGGACGAAAGCCGTTCAATGGGCCCGAGTGGCGGAGGCGCGTCGTGGCAACAAAGCCACGATCCGGTCTTTGGTGGACCACGACGGGCGCATGCTACTCGATCCCGGGCAAATGTGTGAAGCTTTTCAGCGACACTTCGCTCAGCTGTTCGGGGGCAGCGGGGGGCCGGGTAGAGGGATGGACTTTAGTGTCTACCTCGACGGACTGCCGCGGCTCTCGGCCACTGAGGCGAAGTGTTGCGAAAAGCCGATAACAGCCGCTGAAGTAAGGGAGGCAATGACTGGCTGCACAAGGGGTAAATCGCCTGGTTTGGATGGTCTGCCCTATGAACTTTACGTACAGATGCCAGACTTGTTCGGAGGCCTCTTGGCGGACGTCTACTGCAACTGGCAACAGAACGGGAGAATTCCCAGTTCTGTGAGCCGAGGAGCGGTGGCACTGCTGAGAAAGGATCCGAACAAGGGGGATAACATAGACAATTTCCGGCCCATAACTCTGCTAAACACAGAGTTTAAGATTTTGGCCAAGGTGCTAGCAAAGAGGTTGGCGCTTGTCGTTGGTGGTCTGGTGGGAGAGGCGCAGACATGCGCCATTCCCGACAGATCCATCCACGACAACCTCCACCTCATGCGATACATCGTAGAGAGGGTAGCTAGGGAACCTGGCACGGGTGGGTCCTTGATCAATTTAGATCAGTCGAAAGCTTTCGATAGGGTCGACCATCGTTACCTAGCGGCAGTCCTGAGGGCGGCTGGCTTTGGGCCCGTCTTCAGAGGCTGGATCGCTGCCATGCACAGCGACATCTGCTCTGTGGTGAGAGTGAACGGTCACCTGTCGGAACCGTTCAACATCATGCGCTCGGTCCGCCAAGGATGTCCCCTCTCGTCCCTCTTGTACGTATTGACTCTCGAGCCATTACTGCACAAACTGGAGACGTTGAGGGGAGTCCCGCGCGAACTAGGATGCGGAAGATCCGTGTCAGCATATGCGGACGATGTCACCGTAGTGGTGTCGAACGCCAAACACATCGAGGCGATCGGCACTACACTAAGAGAATACGAAGCGGTGACAGGAGCAATGATCAACCAGGAAAAGTCAGTGGGCCTGCAGCTCGGCACCTGGAGAGGCAGGTCCATGCCGTCCAACAGCGTCGTCGGGCGCTGGACGGACGGACCGGTTAAATTGCTAGGGGTCTGGTTCGGTCCGGACCTCCAGACGGACAAAAACTGGGACGAGGTGACGAGCAGGGTGGCTTCTCTCACCCAGAAATGGGCGGAGAGGAAGCTATCCCTGAAAGGTCGAGCGGAGGTGGCTAACGCGTACATCGCGTCTGTCATCTGCTACCGCCTAACCGTCGTACCTTGTCCTAAGCCTCGCCTGACTGCGCTGGAGCGTTTGCTCTTTCGCTTTTTGTGGAAGGGACGTGCTCCGATGGTCAGGCGGTCCATCTGTTGTCAACACCCGCTACGTGGAGGGCTGGGCATGCCGTGGCTGATGATGCGCAGGCACGCGCTCAGGCTACGACATCTCCACCTCTTCCTCGACGGTGATCAGGTGTGGTCGCCGTTTGCTAGACGCGTTTTTCCCCAGCTCGTTTCCTTGACGGAGCTGCAGTCCTGGGTCAAGCGAAGACCGAGAGGGAGCGCCTGGAGACTGGAATGTCTTCAGGCGCTCACAGCCCTCGACCAATCGGGCAATGTGATCGGTGGAAACTCCACCTCGGCGTTCTATAGAGGATTAGTGGAGGGGAAGAGCGACGACGTACTTGGGGAAACTCTAGGCGTCGACGAAAATCAACTAGCCAATCTCTTCGGAAGAACCTTCGGGCCGGGGCCTATGGACAACTTCCAGAAATCTCTGGCCTGGCAGTGCTACCGAGGAGCCTTGCCAGTTCGGGATAAACTCTACAGGCATGGAGGTGCCGTCAGCCGGGCATGTCCGAGATGCGCGCAGGGCGACGAAACCGTCCTGCACGCACTCGTCCAGTGTCCGAAAATTGCTGACTTGTGGGTTTATGTCGAACACCTGCTGTCGCGTTTAGGACGGATCCAGCTATCATCTGAGTCTATCGTGAGGATTGCCCCGCCCTCCTCCTTTAGCCGGGAAGGGCAGGCAGTTTTTATCTGTCTGGTGGCCATGGCGAAAGAGATAGTATGGTGGACACGTTTGAAAGGGCTGAAGACGAGCACTTACCTCTTCGGTGATGCTCTGATTGACTTTTTCAAATTTCATTTGAAAAGGAAAATCAGAGTAGAGAAGGAAGTGCTCTCTTCCCAGCATTTTGTTGAAAGATGGGTGAGAGAAGCAAGAATGGCCCGAGTGAATGGGCCGACTCTGAGTATATATCTGTAAACTAAAGGTGGAAAACTGGGAGAGGGCACTTGCCTTGGTGGTCAGGGTCATTGTGGCTTTTTACTGGGCTTTCTCCACAAATGTTCCTCCGAAGTCTCCCCCCTATTGGGGAATTTTTCATTGTTATTTTCATTGTTATTTTTGTTACATCCTCTATTTTTGTTTTTTTTACACGCAGAAATGCCCATTTGTACCGTCCTGCATTGTCCTGCACTGTCCTTAATGTCTACTTTATGTAAACCCTTGTGGTTAATAAAGAAATCATTATTATTATTATTATTATTATTATTATTATTATTATTATTATTATTATTATTATTATTATTATTATTATTATTATTATTATTATTATTATTATATCTTGCTCGTTCTTCTCTATTTCTGAAAGCAAAATATACTTCGAACATTCTTCTTTGATTTTTACACTCCCTTTTTCTACGTATTTTATATCTTTCTCAATATCTTCTGACTATAGTCTGTATTGTACTGGTACACAATGTCCCACAACTATTTAAGGTAAACACAACCCTACAAGATATATGCACGTATATATCGCTAAATTTCTCCCTTTACTAAATTATATATACTAGCTATATATATGCGTCTCATATGATCGATCAAACTGCTAGCAATATTCAATATGAAATATATTTTATTGGATTTTGAAGTTGTTTATTCCATGTCTACTTTGTGAAACAACCATCTACATATGTGGTGGAACAAAAATGTATTAAATTATCTGGTAATTAACTACTAGGAAATAGAGGGAAGCTTTCCAGGATCACATACAATGTAGTTTAAAGAGATAAACCAGAGAAACACGTGCAAAAATACACTCGCATTTAGTAACGATAAAAACCTCCATAGACTTACGTGGTAAGAAAAGCAGAGAGCGTAATATAAATAGAGATAGATAGGTAAATATATCTACACTCTCTTTCTCGCTCTCTCTCTCTTTCTCTCTCTCTCTCTCTCTCTCTCTCTATATATATATATATATATATATATATATGATTCCAGTTCTCAGAGAAATAACAACACAGCCAGGAGCTAGACATATCGAGTAAAACACACTTCAACAACATGTGTACCTGTCTTTCCCACACCAATTCGGACTGCCTGAAGAGGTCACAGCTGATGGCTGTCACCGAAATATATATAGCAGTATATCTATAATTTATAATACACGAAGCCACATTTTACATATTTGAGTTAATTGTTATATATATATATATATATATATATATATAAATGAAAGGTATAGAAAACATTGTAGCGAAAAGCCAACAGTATTCCATAATATATAAGAGACTATAGCGTCAAAATGGGAAAAATAGTTAAAGTAAGATGTGGGAAAAATAATTCAAACTCATCTCAAAGAGAATCAGGATATAGATTCATCCACAGAATTGAGTGAAATCCAGGGAAAAATCCATAGAGCCTTAACTCATGATAAAATAAAGTTTAAAATACTCATCCTTCAATTTGGAAAAACTTCAAATGCTCTGTATATTCTTAAGTACTATTTCACGAAAACTTTCAGTGGAGATGGTCACGGTTGGAATTCGATCCTCAGCAGAGCTCAACTCGATAACCAAGATTATATATATAAGAAAAAATGTTGTGATGCGTGGTTGCACATGGATTACATATGAATAGAATTAGTCCCTCATCAGTGATCTTCCAACTTTTATAAATCGATGAAATACCAATGAAAGTTGGCAGATCACTGATGAAGGACTAATGTTATTCATATATATATATAAATATATAGTTCGGAATAACTGAAAATAAAAAAAATAAAAACAAACACAGGATTAAATTTTAAAAATATTATTAGTCTCACAGGGTGGTGAATTGGCAGTATCGGTCGAGGGTCGGGCACCATGCTTCGACGCATAGAGTTACGGCCCTTGCCATTCTGAGTTCAAATCCCACCGCGGTTAACTTTGCCTTTCATCCTTACGGGGTTGATAAAATAAAGTACCAGTAATGTACTGGGTAATTGCTGGCCTTGTGCCTATCCGCTAAATTCTTTAGATTCCTCAACCTCCCTCCCTCCCGGTCAGGTCTCCTATCCAAAAGTTCAGTGCATAGCACAGTTAGGAGAGGGGACAGGCAAAGATATCAAATTACAAAGCAAGATTTGACAGTTAAGAAATGACGCAATATTAAAGCTACATCAGCAAAAAATAATGCTTGCGTTAGCAAAAGTATAAATAGAACCACGTGACAGTAATTCAATATGCTAACGTCAGCAAGAATCGAGATATAAAAACAAAGAGCGCGCAACTCAAACTGCCACAACTCAGCAGACATCTTGCAGATACGAACGCCGTTACTCCGCAAAAAGATCAACATGAATTACGAAGATTTAAAGACGAGAGATCGAGATATGATTACTTCTTTGGCGGTAAGTCAGAATGCCTTTACATTTACCAGGTTATAATTATTGTGGTCCATACACAAACAATTTACAAAAACAACCTGTTAACGAATTAGATAAATGCTGTCAAATACACGACATAGAATACGGTAAAACAGAGGTAGATATAGCAGAAGCAGATAATAGATTAATACAGTGTTCTGAAAATATAGGCGGAGTAGCGGCGTTCGTAGTAGCAAACACAATCAAAGCTAAGAATTGGGTTATGCCACCGGCGAACAAAAAAAGAAGAGTAGAAGAAGAACAATCTAAGAAAAATCAAGAAGACCTTTGCGACGCATCAGACGAAGACTTTGTATCACAAGACAGCGGAATTAATAGTCAAACAGTAGACATGGGTGATCCACATGTAGGTCCAGCTCCTGGGGGCTCAGCAGCAATGGCAAGTGGAGATCAACCACCAGACATAGGCGATAAAAATCCAATCGTTTCAAAAAAATTTTCAAGAACTTTCATACACTACATAAACTGTTCGGATAATCCTACAGATAAAGCAATATACAAAACACATGATGATGAATACATAGAATTAACAATAAAACACAGAGCATCATACATACCATATACAGAATTAAAAGCTAGTATGACAATAGCAGAATTAGAAACATATTTAACACCTTGCAATAATTTCAGAGTTAAATCATGTGGGTATCAAATATCAAATATAATTCCTTTAACAGACGAATTAGGAACATTACAAAATACAACTACAACTAACACAACATTCAATACAAGACCATGGATGATACATTACGTCGATAATAAATACTGTTTATTTCCTAATCAAACATACTTAATAGGACATTTAAACAATAATTGGACACATAACGTACCATTAACAAGGGAAGAAGGGAAACTAAATCAATGCATTACAAATAGATTAATTAGAAAAGATTGGTGGTTATGGCAAGATACTAAGGCAGCGAAACCTACAGAACAAGAAATACCAGCAGAAGAAATATTGTCTTATTTAAACACTGGTCAATTTCAATTCGTTTACGCTGGGGACACAGCAGGATATACATGGGTAAATAGAACTCCAAGTTGGTTCAATATGATGAACTATTATGCATTTAATTCTACATACGAACCACCAACAATAAAACTAACTAACGGGTTACCATGCGAAATAAATACTTATTCGGGGGCTAAAAAAAGTGCATGGGCACCAACGGAAAAAGGGGCATGGAGTAAATCAATGGCGGTAGATAAATCAAATGAAGAACAAAACACTGGCAGATCACATTTAACACAGTTTCCAATAAATCCATCTAATCCACCGCCAATAGCTACTTTAGATTCTGTACCTATTCTAGATTCTCAAAACAATCCGGCTAAAATATCATTCATGATCACAATAACTTATCATTCTGAAATAGATTTCGAATATATTTCTGGCAGTCCACAAACCATGGGTTGGATGGCATGGGGAAAAGACAATGCAACAATACAAAATTCAGCCAAAACAAATCTATGTAAATGGCCGCAAGGTTTACGTAATTATGAAATAACGAGAGTCGGTAAAACCCGACAAGCTCATCGTTAAAGTAATATTACAACAAATCTATCCATTTTATATTTGCAGAAAAGAGGAATAAAAATGTACATGTGCATTTATCCTTGGATACTTGAAACGGACTTCAGTTGGGACAACGGTAGAGTTCCGATACAACACGACGAAATAACAACAAACGATTTCGACGAAAAAGAAGGGGCATACAAGAATAACTTTCTAATTAATGCAAACAGAAAAATAATAGAATTTATTCAAATCAACAAGGCAACAGTAATTTACCATCCAAAAGAATCAAAAATATGCGACAAAAAGGAATGGAATGCGTTCAACCACTTCCATATCATATGGAATTCAGAGATAAGACCAGGAGAAAACCAACGTCTCAAATACGTGAGAAGCTTGTACAAAAAGGGAACACAGTTAGCGCGATACATACCAGAGTGTCAAAGAGTAAAGTTCCCTAGCAGCATGGCCAATTACTTCTGCCAACCACCGAGATATTTACTGATAAAAGGCCTCGGTTCTATAAACTCTGAATTTGCAGAATGGTGCTCGAAAGAATACGTACCTAAATGTAGCCCAACACCTAAAACGAGTACATCAACAAGACATGCCACGGACGAACCGACATTCAAAAGCAGAAGTGGTACGACTTTAACTCTATTCAACTACCTGACGTATATATTCACATCAAAAAAATTTCGAAACGAACAGGAGATGAAAACACACTGGCTTAACCGAGCAAACAACGAAGTATTTATTTCGCATGGTAACCCGTTAGTTAGTTTTATTGTTGGTGGTTCGTATGTAGAATTAAATGCATAATAGTTCATCATATTGAACCAACTTGGAGTTCTATTTACCCATGTATATCCTGCTGTGTCCCCAGCGTAAACGAATTGAAATTGACCAGTGTTTAAATAAGACAATATTTCTTCTGCTGGTATTTCTTGTTCTGTAGGTTTCGCTGCCTTAGTATCTTGCCATAACCACCAATCTTTTCTAATTAATCTATTTGTAATGCATTGATTTAGTTTCCCTTCTTCCCTTGTTAATGGTACGTTATGTGTCCAATTATTGTTTAAATGTCCTATTAAGTATGTTTGATTAGGAAATAAACAGTATTTATTATCGACGTAATGTATCATCCATGGTCTTGTATTGAATGTTGTGTTAGTTGTAGTTGTATTTTGTAATGTTCCTAATTCGTCTGTTAAAGGAATTATATTTGATATTTGATACCCACATGATTTAACTCTGAAATTATTGCAAGGTGTTAAATATGTTTCTAATTCTGCTATTGTCATACTAGCTTTTAATTCTGTATATGGTATGTATGATGCTCTGTGTTTTATTGTTAATTCTATGTATTCATCATCATGTGTTTTGTATATTGCTTTATCTGTAGGATTATCCGAACAGTTTATGTAGTGTATGAAAGTTCTTGAAAATTTTTTTGAAACGATTGGATTTTTATCGCCTATGTCTGGTGGTTGATCTCCACTTGCCATTGCTGCTGAGCCCCCAGGAGCTGGACCTACATGTGGATCACCCATGTCTACTGTTTGACTATTAATTCCGCTGTCTTGTGATACAAAGTCTTCGTCTGATGCGTCGCAAAGGTCTTCTTGATTTTTCTTAGATTGTTCTTCTTCTACTCTTCTTTTTTTGTTCGCCGGTGGCATAACCCAATTCTTAGCTTTGATTGTGTTTGCTACTACGAACGCCGCTACTCCGCCTATATTTTCAGAACACTGTATTAATCTATTATCTGCTTCTGCTATATCTACCTCTGTTTTACCGTATTCTATGTCGTGTATTTGACAGCATTTATCTAATTCGTTAACAGGTTGTTTTTGTAAATTGTTTGTGTATGGACCACAATAATTATAACCTGGTAAATGTAAAGGCATTCTGACTTACCGCCAAAGAAGTAATCATATCTCGATCTCTCGTCTTTAAATCTTCGTAATTCATGTTGATCTTTTTGCGGAGTAACGGCGTTCGTATCTGCAAGATGTCTGCTGAGTTGTGGCAGTTTGAGTTGCGCGCTCTTTGTTTTTATATCTCGATTCTTGCTGACGTTAGCATATTGAATTACTGTCACGTGGTTCTATTTATACTTTTGCTAACGCAAGCATTATTTTTTGCTGATGTAGCTTTAATATTGCGTCATTTCTTAACTGTCAAATCTTGCTTTGTAATTTGATATCTTTGCCTGTCCCCTCTCCTAACTGTGCTATGCACTGAACTTTTGGATAGGAGACCTGACCGGGAGGGAGGGAGGTTGAGGAATCTAAAGAATTTAGCGGATACCTATCCGCTAAATTCTTTAGATTCCTCAACCTCCCTCCCTCCCGGTCAGGTCTCCTATCCAAAAGTTCAGTGCATAGCACAGTTAGGAGAGGGGACAGGCAAAGATATCAAATTACAAAGCAAGATTTGACAGTTAAGAAATGACGCAATATTAAAGCTACATCAGCAAAAAATAATGCTTGCGTTAGCAAAAGTATAAATAGAACCACGTGACAGTAATTCAATATGCTAACGTCAGCAAGAATCGAGATATAAAAACAAAGAGCGCGCAACTCAAACTGCCACAACTCAGCAGACATCTTGCAGATACGAACGCCGTTACTCCGCAAAAAGATCAACATGAATTACGAAGATTTAAAGACGAGAGATCGAGATATGATTACTTCTTTGGCGGTAAGTCAGAATGCCTTTACATTTACCAGGTTATAATTATTGTGGTCCATACACAAACAATTTACAAAAACAACCTGTTAACGAATTAGATAAATGCTGTCAAATACACGACATAGAATACGGTAAAACAGAGGTAGATATAGCAGAAGCAGATAATAGATTAATACAGTGTTCTGAAAATATAGGCGGAGTAGCGGCGTTCGTAGTAGCAAACACAATCAAAGCTAAGAATTGGGTTATGCCACCGGCGAACAAAAAAAGAAGAGTAGAAGAAGAACAATCTAAGAAAAATCAAGAAGACCTTTGCGACGCATCAGACGAAGACTTTGTATCACAAGACAGCGGAATTAATAGTCAAACAGTAGACATGGGTGATCCACATGTAGGTCCAGCTCCTGGGGGCTCAGCAGCAATGGCAAGTGGAGATCAACCACCAGACATAGGCGATAAAAATCCAATCGTTTCAAAAAAATTTTCAAGAACTTTCATACACTACATAAACTGTTCGGATAATCCTACAGATAAAGCAATATACAAAACACATGATGATGAATACATAGAATTACAATAAAACACAGAGCATCATACATACCATATACAGAATTAAAAGCTAGTATGACAATAGCAGAATTAGAAACATATTTAACACCTTGCAATAATTTCAGAGTTAAATCATGTGGGTATCAAATATCAAATATAATTCCTTTAACAGACGAATTAGGAACATTACAAAATACAACTACAACTAACACAACATTCAATACAAGACCATGGATGATACATTACGTCGATAATAAATACTGTTTATTTCCTAATCAAACATACTTAATAGGACATTTAAACAATAATTGGACACATAACGTACCATTAACAAGGGAAGAAGGGAAACTAAATCAATGCATTACAAATAGATTAATTAGAAAAGATTGGTGGTTATGGCAAGATACTAAGGCAGCGAAACCTACAGAACAAGAAATACCAGCAGAAGAAATATTGTCTTATTTAAACACTGGTCAATTTCAATTCGTTTACGCTGGGGACACAGCAGGATATACATGGGTAAATAGAACTCCAAGTTGGTTCAATATGATGAACTATTATGCATTTAATTCTACATACGAACCACCAACAATAAAACTAACTAACGGGTTACCATGCGAAATAAATACTTATTCGGGGGCTAAAAAAAGTGCATGGGCACCAACGGAAAAAGGGGCATGGAGTAAATCAATGGCGGTAGATAAATCAAATGAAGAACAAAACACTGGCAGATCACATTTAACACAGTTTCCAATAAATCCATCTAATCCACCGCCAATAGCTACTTTAGATTCTGTACCTATTCTAGATTCTCAAAACAATCCGGCTAAAATATCATTCATGATCACAATAACTTATCATTCTGAAATAGATTTCGAATATATTTCTGGCAGTCCACAAACCATGGGTTGGATGGCATGGGGAAAAGACAATGCAAC
This sequence comes from Eledone cirrhosa, assembly GCA_964016885.1. Taxonomy (NCBI): domain Eukaryota; kingdom Metazoa; phylum Mollusca; class Cephalopoda; order Octopoda; family Eledonidae; genus Eledone; species Eledone cirrhosa. Next base: position 49,491,894 of record OZ024750.1, read on the forward strand.
AATACAAAATTCAGCCAAAACAAATCTATGTAAATGGCCGCAAGGTTTACGTAATTATGAAATAACGAGAGTCGGTAAAACCCGACAAGCTCATCGTTAAAGTAATATTACAACAAATCTATCCATTTTATATTTGCAGAAAAGAGGAATAAAAATGTACATGTGCATTTATCCTTGGATACTTGAAACGGACTTCAGTTGGGACAACGGTAGAGTTCCGATACAACACGACGAAATAACAACAAACGATTTCGACGAAAAAGAAGGGGCATACAAGAATAACTTTCTAATTAATGCAAACAGAAAAATAATAGAATTTATTCAAATCAACAAGGCAACAGTAATTTACCATCCAAAAGAATCAAAAATATGCGACAAAAAGGAATGGAATGCGTTCAACCACTTCCATATCATATGGAATTCAGAGATAAGACCAGGAGAAAACCAACGTCTCAAATACGTGAGAAGCTTGTACAAAAAGGGAACACAGTTAGCGCGATACATACCAGAGTGTCAAAGAGTAAAGTTCCCTAGCAGCATGGCCAATTACTTCTGCCAACCACCGAGATATTTACTGATAAAAGGCCTCGGTTCTATAAACTCTGAATTTGCAGAATGGTGCTCGAAAGAATACGTACCTAAATGTAGCCCAACACCTAAAACGAGTACATCAACAAGACATGCCACGGACGAACCGACATTCAAAAGCAGAAGTGGTACGACTTTAACTCTATTCAACTACCTGACGTATATATTCACATCAAAAAAATTTCGAAACGAACAGGAGATGAAAACACACTGGCTTAACCGAGCAAACAACGAAAATTTCATGCGCGCTATCAGTCATCCCATGTACGACAGCGTCATGAAGAAAGTACTCGAATGCGTGAAACTGAAAACACTGATAATGCCATTCAAAGAGAAGTTCGAGAATATGAATTGGAAACAATTTGAAAACACCAAATTATGGATGGATACCGAAACTTCGTTGAAAATATTTAGATCAATAATTATGACACAAGACATAGACGAAGAAGAACTTGTAAAATGTATTTGGGATTTGCTTAATAAATACAAAGCCAAAACAAACTTGCTTGTATTCACCGGCCTGCCTAACACAGGCAAATCAATGATCGCGCGTAGTATATCTAACATGTTTACGCACGTCAGTACCATTCAAGGAACGAGCAGCTTCCCTTTCCAGAATTTAATAAATGTGGAGCTAGGTCTCATAGAAGAACCTAACTTCTCTCTTGAAACTCTACAAACTTTTAAGAAATTGGCGGAAGGGACGGATACTGAGGTATCAGTTAAATTCCGTCAAGACCAAATAGTACACAGGACACCATTAATAATAACTTCGAATAATAAATTCGATAAAAATGCTCCTATAGAGGAAAAAATTGCTTTCATTACGCGTTACAATGAATTCAATTTCATTGCCGCATCACCTTTCAATACCAATTGTAGAAACAATTATTAGTCTCACACGCTTGGTGAGAGTATGTTATGCGACGTTTCGCGCATAAGCACTTCATCAGGAGAGTGACGGGCGGGGGGGGGGGGAGTTAGCGAGAAAAATAAAAATAAAAATAAATTGAAAATGGAACATGAAGTGGAAAAATGTTATATAAAAAAAAACAGAATATTAAAAAGTGAGAAGGATGTATGGATCTGCGAGAAAGGGCAAGGAAAAATGAAGTCTGAGCGGTGATGGCTAAAGGTGAGGTGTGTGTGTTTCTGTCTGTATATATATATACGTCTGTGTATGTGTATGCCTGCATGTAAGTGTGAGAGTCAGGGGGAGAGCGGGCGTACGCGACTGCGGCTTTTGAAAAATATGTGTGTGTGTGTATTTGTGTGTTTGTGTGTTTGTGTGGGTGTGTGTGTGTGAATTTGTTTTACTACTACCTCTAAACAGAAATCCTTTTGCTGACAGTGTGTTCCACTTTACTATTTGGGAATCGCAAACTTCATAGTAATAAACGTTAATGATAGCCTTCATATGATGTTTCATAACTATTCATATCACATTCTATTTAAGATTACTAGCATGGACATTTCATTGATTAGGAACTGATCATAATTTTGGTGTTATATATACCCTGTATAATTATCTTTAACTGCTGTTTAAATTCTGAATTCAGAATTCTGAAAGACTTATCTAGCCATTATATCCTAGTTTATTAAGCGCCAAATATACATGTGAAACATTGGAGATGAAATTGTCTGGCGAATATTTTCATCAAAATCACCCCAAATTTTTATTTCGTCGCACAGTCACTACAATATTGATATCAATATTCTGAGAATCTAATCCTGTATAAGACTTCCTAATCCGCATTCATTTTTAATTGAACTAGCGAATATTTTTACTTGAACAAAAATATTTAGATCTGAAAATATTTTCCTAAGATACACATATATTAGTATGCCCATGAGCCTCATTATCAACTGAAACTTGGACTTGTTTCAGGCGCATGCGAGGCGTGCTATAAATCTCGTTTCACCCTATGTGCCCTATATTTATTAGTGCTCGAGAAATCACTGAGATCCAGCAATGACGAGACCTCGGCATGTGAAGGAAAATTAAAGCTCACTTTACGATGGGTTTGCTGTAAAATTACGACTTCATTAGGGATAGAGCATCAGAGATGGTGATCAGATGCCCCCTTCAATATACCGGTAGAAGTAATGTTCTGAGTGGAACGAAGCAACGTGAAATAAAGTGTTTCGTTCAAGGACATAATGCATTATCGGGAATCGAATTGACGACTATCAACATGCACTGCACCAAGACCACTTCCCAAATCACTTAAACACGCACCTTCATTATTCAACGGTGTTTTTGTCGACCGCAGAGTAACATGTTCGTTGGTGTTACAAAATGATATTTCGTTTATCCCCAAAAATATATATAGATTAATATTTATAGATATATGAAATACCTGAATTTGGTGACTAAATATATGTAACGACATGGGTTAAAGTGCAATGAATATTTTGTATAATACATCATCATACAACACTAAACACTGTACATTTACTTAAGCTTAGTAATAACATGTATTTAATTGATATATTTATTTTAACAGGTTTGAGAGGAACATAAACATGCTCAGTATGAAAATATAAGATTCATTGTGTTCATAATTATCATATACTTTTTTATAGATATAGTGAAATTTTCATTGTGTACATATACTTTAAACAATTTAGAAAAATTGGAAATTCTGAAAAATGCTGTAAACCGGAGAAAGTAAACTGCATCATATATGTGTGTTATGAAACATATAATGGTTTATAATTTAGGCACAAGTCCAGCAGTTTGGGAGATGATAGTTAATGAATTTGAACGCAGAGTGTAATGGGCCGCAACCATGTTGTTCTACGTATGTGAATTGTTCTCTGGAGAATACCACGCCAGAAAAAAATTGGACGTGCTAGTTGCTAATTACCGTAGGTATTCTGAATAAAATTTGGGCTTTTGCAAAACAACAACAACGCATATAAGCAGCAATTAAGGTTAGCTGAAGTCTGGGTATTTGATGCCTTATGCTAGTACTTACAATGTGACTGTCCTCCCAGTTATGCAAACCAATCGGCTAAACAAAATAATTTCAGCTTACATTTAAGTTAATGAATCCGAGTCATGATGCTTCTTACAATGACTACACTACTAATATTGCTAAGTCTGCATTTCCACTTTATAGTCACTCTCCTGTTAGTTTATAGTGTGATATATCCCTCAAAAAGCACATATTATTCTCCTAGGGCTGCTCTGCAGCAGAATTATTTGGCGATATATTTATTGATCGCTGGAAATGTGTATACATTGGATATATTTTACACAATTTTACATAAAGCACTTATCCTTTCAGGTTCGGCAACGTGTCTCTCTTAAGGACAGCAGAATGGTGTGGGGTGTTAAAAACGACGAAGCAAAAACAAAGTACATTGAATGTTTTCCTACCTTTATCAAAGTAATCCGACCGCTATGTATAGCAATTCAAGCCAAAACATAGAGATTCCCTCGTGATCCTGTTTTATTATGAAGTAGGGGATAATGCTAAGACAGATGTCAGAGATTAAACCCCTCAAATGATTGATTAAGGTATATCTAATTATATACTTAAAGCGATTCACGTAAATCCCTCCTAAAGGACATTGAGTTTGGCACAACAATATACAAAATATATTCATTTTGTAAATATTCATATTCCATATATGTAACTATTTATATAAGTATAGACCAAAGAATATGATAGGGAGAACGCGAGATGTAAAATATATATATGTATTTATTTGTATTGAAATAGTAATAGAATTGTCACCGTAATATTGACTAAACAATATAGTCCAATAATGGGGCTCATAAAACTACTGAAAAGAAAAGCATCTGAAAAGAAAAGCATCGCCGAGCGCAGATTTGGAGGTATGGAATTGATTCTTATATTCATTGATACCCATTGTTTTTACGTTCAGTTGATGTAAACGTCCCTTTATTAAAATATATTATGTAGGCAAATTTTCAACTCTAAAATGTTGCTCACCGCGTTCCAAACGTCTCTCTCTCTCTCTCTCTCTCTCTCTCTCTCTCTCTCTCTCTCTCTCTCTCTCTCTCTCTCTCTATATATATATATATATATATATATATATATCTCTCTCTCTCTCCCTCACTCTCTCTCTGTCTCTCTTTCTGTCTCTCTCTCTCTCTCTCTCTCTCTCTCTCTCTCTGTATATATATATATATATATATATATATATATATATATATAACGTAGGAGGTGTGGTAAGGAACTTGATGGACCTTAACGCACCAGAGTACTCAATACTTAGGGCAGTAGAGTGGGTAATAGGAAAATGTTTGACACCGAGGGCAGAGCGCAAGCCGTTTCGACGTCCAGAAATAGCCGTCGAAACGGCTTGAGCAATGCTGTCGGTGTCAAACATTTCATATTTATATATATATATATATATATATATATATATATATATATATATATATATATATATATATATATATATATATATATATATATATCCCTATCTCTCTCTCTCTCTCTCCCTTAATATATATATATATATATAGTAATAATAATAAATTTGAAGACTAAAATCCAAAGAGGGCTCGATAAGGATAAATATATATCAAATATATAAGAACCCTAGAGCAAATATTTATTAAAATAACAGATTAAAGTTTAAGCAAATAATCGCTGCATTCACCCTTATCGGGATCTTCTGAAACTAACAAAGTCAATCTGTAAACGCGGAACTCGATATTTCAAAAAAACGTTCAAACCGGAAGAAGACAGGAAGACAATACTTTGGTTCGTGGAAACGTTCGCTGGCAAAGAACGGGAAAAAAAGAATATAATACGTCATTAATAGGAGCGGTGAAAAACAATTACGCGCAAAGACAGAACCACGTTTATGGTATAAAAGAGGTCGTAGACTAATGTTCTCTTAGGTGGTGCATAGAGACATTCTCTAGAAATGAACGAAAAAAACGAAGATAATACGTCATATGTGGAGCGTGGAGAACAATAGCACGCAAAGACAAACCCACGTAAATGGTATAGCAGAAGTCGTAGACTAAAATTCTAACTAGGAGACCGAATGAATCTCCGCTACAGAGTTAAGAACAAAGTAAATAAATACAATACAGAAGTAATAGAAATAAATAAATACATACACGCAAACAAATACGTACATACACAAGCATACGCAAAAAACGTACCATAGGTAAACAAAACCAGGCACATATAAATATGTGTGTGTATGCGGGTATACAAATAAATAAATAATTATATAAACGTATATAAATAAATAAATATGTATATAACAAGCGCACACGCATACCTACATGTAAATACACGAATGTTCGGAGACGTAAGTCAACCAAAATATGAAGTACACATATACACACGCCCTACATACGTACGAACCTGAATACTCATACAGACAAAACACCCGTATACACATAGCCGAACCATATGTACCAGAATATATAAAAAAATTATACGCCATAACAATCAAATGTACGTACGAGAAGGTATACATACCTTCACAAAACATACGGGTAATATATGCTTACTTATGAAAAGAAGTAAAGGTATAAACAAAACATATACTTAGCTCCCACATCAAGATGTAAAATATCCACGTATAGATCGTACTATCCGTTAGGGTAAAACGTGGGGCTGTAATACAGGAAAGTTTTGTGCAATTTATGTTTACAAGCCGAAATTGCCTCAGATTTTTTGATTAAGATGTGGTCTGTGGCGTAGAGTATTTCCAGGGCCTCAGCGGCGCAGAGGTCACATGGTCTTTTATTTCCGTTATAAGATCTAGCCCTAGCTCGGATCTCCCAGTGTAACTTATATTGGGTGTGGTTGTCTTTTAGACTCCAGATATAAGCTGAAAGTGACGTCATAATCATTCTTAGAGGGTAACGAAAAGAATGGGTATGCATGTAAAACGCTGCTTGAAACTACTGGCGGTTAACCCTATGTAGGCCCTTCGGGACGTGGGTGTTAAAACCTTACGTTTGTAGACAATGTTACTAGAGAGGCATTTCTCGGATAGGGGGCAATCAACCCGATTCCTACAATTACAGTCGGTACTAACTACAGGGTTGCACGTGTTCCTACGGCTAGGTAGTTTAGCTAAATTTGAAGCTGTCATGTTATGTGCAAGGTTAGGAATCGTAGAGTAAGACATTTTAATAGTATTTCTATTAAACATTTTAATATATTTATGTGTAGGGGGAAATGCTTCGTAATAAGGGAAATAAAGATCTTAGCTAATGGTGTGGCCACCTCCATATTATATGGTGGGTTATACCATTTACGTGGTTTTGTATTTGCGTGCTATTGTTCTCTACGCTCCAGATATGACGTATTATCTTCGGTTTTTTCGTTCGTTGCCAGAGAACAACTCTATGCGCCACCTAAGAGAACATTAGTCTACGACCTCTTTTATACCATAAACGTGGTTCTTTTTTTGCGCGTAATTGTTTTTCACCGCTTCTATTAATGACGTATTATATTCGTTCTTTCCCGTTCTTTGCCAGCGAACGTTTCCACAAACCAAAGTATCGTCTTCCTGTCTTCCTCCGGTTGCAACATTTTTTTGAAATATCCAGTTCCGCGTTTACAGATTGACTTTGTTAGTTTCAGAAGATCCCGTTAAGGGTGAAAGCAGCGATTATTTGCTTAAACTTTAATCTGTTATTCTAACTATGCTGGAAAGCATGGCGTCCGATCCTCTACCGATACTGCCAATGCACCGCCATATATATATATAATATAAAATCAAAGGATGGTTAAAAGAGTTCCATGAATTGTATTATGCGCATTTCAAAAACAATTATCATCATGGGATGATATTGGCGTTCTCATCAGATAAGATAGGGATACAGGATACGAAGCTTAAAAAACACTTGCGAGCTGTGAAGTGTTAAATCAACATATGAAAAATAAGATAATAGCGATATAAGAGATTGGAAAAAAGGAAAGGAAGAGGGGAAAGGAAAGGTAAGGAAGGGGAAGAAAAAATATAGATAGAAGAAAACATATAATAATAAGGAAAGGATGACGGAGTAGGAGTATAAGAAGGAAGGATGAGAGAGGATGAGAACATGAGTGATAGAGAGAGATAACCTTTAATACTGAGAAACACTCACAGAGAAAAATCAAAAAAAATCCGTTGTAAGATAATACATAATTTAAAAAAAAAAAGAAATTAAAAGTTAATGAGGTTTATGAATGGTGATG
>OZ024750.1:49512174-49519674 GCA_964016885.1 Eledone cirrhosa
CTTTTTCAGTTTGTATGGCGTTTTAACATATTGTTTACTCTGGTATTTTAACTATTGAGCGCTTGCCAGCATAATCCTGATTTTGCGTTTCGTTTCGCTTTTTTCTACCTACCGAAATGCGATTCTCGCTCAATTTATATATATATATATATATATATATATATATATATATATATATATATAGAGAGAGAGAGAGAGAGAGAGGGAGTAATTACGTATCGAGAGAGAGAGAAAAAAAGGAGGGATAGGTGATACATGTAGTTATTTGCCAAATAGCGTTTGCAGAAGGTGCTCAATACTAGTGCCGGCAGTATTAAATATTAGAAGTGTTAATATTTAGTGGGCGAGAGAGTTAGCAGAGCATAGGCACGTGGAACAGTAAGAGGTCGGAGAACAGACTGTTAATACATGTTAGACCCATGAAAGACCCATCCGAGCGAAACGTACGTAGGTGTTGTTTTAAATATACATACAATAACGGCCCCGTTCTCCGATTTTTTTGATTTTTCCACGTATATATATATATATATATATATATAAACGGATAGTTTATACAATTTCTTTCATCACACACCTGCGACCTCATCGGTGGTAATATTATGTTTTCTCCTGTTGTATCTAAATGTCTATTTCACTTTTATTTTGATCATGTCTGATGATGACACAGGTATGTGATGAAAGAACCTTGATAGTCTATATATAAATAGTTATATATATATATATATATATATATATATATATATATATATAAATAGTTATATATATATATATATATATATATATATATATATATATATATATATATATATCTATATATAAATAGTTATATATATATATATATATATATATATATATATATATATATATATATATATATATATATATATATATATATATATATATATATAACTATTTATATATATATACATATATATAAAAACATTCGTCCATCAATGATAAACATTAATTGCTATGCCAGCTTAATTAACTAAAGGGATATAAGATATACAGAAGCGAAAACCAACCCCAGAAAATATTGAATGTTTTATTATATATTTTGGCAATATTATAACAATATGACCATCCCCAAATACAGCAATATATACACACATAAACACACATCCACAGACACACACACACACACCCACCCACACACACACACACACACACACATATATATATATATATATATATATATATATATATTTTGGCAATATTATAACAATATGACCATCCCCAAATACAGCAATATATACACACATAAACACACATCCACAGACACACACACACACACCCACACCCACACACACACACACATATATATATATATATATAATTTTCATTATGAGCTGTTTGTTTACCGACACCTTAGTATACATGTTGGAACGTTCGACGAAGTGCGCAGGTTGGTCTGTTTACTCCGGAGTAATATAAAAAGAAGGCTAAGTCAACAGGGTAAAATTAGCTTCGTTTATTCATATTTGCTGCTATATATATTTCAGTGGTAGCCATTATCAAAGCTATGACCTCTTCAGGCAGTAAGAACTGGAACAGAAAAAACAGGAAAACATAATGTTGTAATGGATTTTACCCAGTTAATTCATTGATATGCTCAGCTCCAGAGTGTCGTGTTAGTCCTCTAAGGAATTGAAAGCATATGGTATAGAATGAATACATTTCAGCATCCAAAGGACATGCGCTCACCTCATTGGTCAGATATCATACCTCACCCCAGCCGAAAGTCTATTGAAATTCAGTCATTTCTCCTAGAAACAGGCCAGCCTGTCATTGCTTTCAACAGTATGTATATAATTGGTCCGGTTTACCTACTTAACTGCAGTGGTAGGGGTGTGAGTAGGTCAGCCAGCCAGTCAACTACAATCGCCTGTTGTCAAGGAAGAATGTATGTATGTAAACTGAGAGAGTTCAGTGCTTCTCTCTACCATCAGCTCTTATAGTGGGAGATGCTAAAATTCGTGTTTTAAAACAAATACGTGTTAAAATCTAGAAGTGTAAAGAATCATAATCCGTATTTTAAACATTTAGTACACACCCGGAAACGTCTGTCAACATGCACCATTTCGTGTACACACGTATAAAAACAAATCTAAGTGCATTCACAAATCTACACAGACTCAAACGTCTCGTCATGTGGTGGGGAGAGGAGTAATTGGTGTGTTCTATTTCCTTGTAGTAGTTAATACTGACACTTGCATGCGAAAGGGGATACGTTTGACGTTGCATATCTATCGGATAATCAGATCAGAAGTCGGCGTTGGTTGGTGAGGCCCTCTGGTCGGAAGCTTCGGGTGCCGGGTAGCATACAAGGTAGGAATCATCCGGCGAACATCATTTCGGTAATTAGCTAGTGTCCACTAACTTGCGTTCCAAGTTATGGAAGTGCGAGTGAAGGGTGAGCCACAGCGGTGTGAGGCATGGTTCTAGCTGCTAGGTAAGGGTAGTGTTATAAATGTTATTCGAGACGAGAGAAGAGGGGAGAGATAAGTATAGTGGGTGTGCTTGGTGTCCCGGAGGCTCAATGTGTCGGAGTTGCTATCCATAAAACTTGAGGGAAGTTTCCGTCCTAAGAGGTTGCTATCCTTATAGCTTGAGGAAAGTCCCGGCCCTAAGGTGTCTACAGGTACCAAAGAAATCGGTCCTAAGGTTTATTAGATTACTCCCACCACTGAGTATCTCAAGAGTCTCACTCAGACATAGGTTACAGATACCAGATGCCCCTCAGTCATGTGGTACCCCCCTAACCATGGACTAGAACAAAGATTACGGAGTCTTGTTCAGCTGGAGCTTCCAGATCAGTTCGGAAACGGTCATACTTTTCCTTTTGTCTATCCTCATAAACGAATGGCGGTGGATATATAATCCGTCCTTGAAGTTGGTGTGGCTTCTGTGTAAAGGTGCTCCGAATTGGGGGTTGTAACTATGCATCTGTATACTACGTTTTTCAGTAGGCATTCATTAGCAAATGGGCATAATGTGGGCTCTCTGCAGTACGCATTTACGTATACGTATTTGTGTGTGCATATGTGCGCATATGCTTATGTGTGATTGTGGGCATGTGTGCATGTGCGTGTGTGCATATATTTGTGTATGTGCACTTGTAAGTGTATATGTGTGACCCTCTCATATATTCATCATATAACGTGCAGTCCTTCAATAATTATTTCTACTTTTGGCACAAGGCCAGTAATTATACCAGTGTATTACTGGTACTTTATTTTATCGAGCAGTAAGGATTAAAGCCAAAGTTAACCGCGGCAGGATCTGATTTCTGATATAAATTAAAATAAGCAGAGAATGTTACATAATGTAATGTTCCATGGTATTTCACTATGGTGTCCTGGTTGAATCAGTTGTCAGCCATAATCAAGCAGTATTCATCTGTCGAGGCTGCATTGTGTGAGATCTGCCTAATTGAATTTCCTTTGAGTTTTCCTTTAAGTTCCGATGAGACGCTCTGTTTTTAAATATGTTAATTATTTTCAACTGAACCAGATCAATAATGATATATAGTCATCTGACCCAGAATATTATATGGAGTAGCGAAACAATTGTAAACGGACATTATTATTATTAATATTATTATTATTATTCTCTACATTCCTTACATCAAACTAAAATATGTTGTCAATCTTTTAATAATGCCTTCCTTGTGAAATTTGTGGTCTTGTTTTGCTTAACTAATGTATATTTCCAGCTCTGCACGTCTAACTTCTGCATGAAACCAGCCACCAGGCTGCTTTCTACTGCATATTGCACATTGAGCACATGCCTTTACGCTTTGGCTTCTAACTAATTCACCAATCTCTCCTCTCCTATCTCCATCTCTCTCTTTGAGATTGGTTACTCTTGAACTGTATATATATATATATATATACATATATATATATATATATATATATATATATATATATATATATATATATATATATATATATATATATATATATATATATATATATATATATATATATATATAGGTAGTAACATTTGTTTACGCCGTATTTGGCTAAATAAAATAAGTCCGTTAGTTGTAATTTTTTAAAAACCTTCTGAATGAAAACATTCCCTAGCTTTTTCTAAACAAAGCCTGCTTTGCGTCTCCCTACATATATACAAATATATAAATGCTATAGTTATATAGCTGGTCATTGAAGGGAAGGAACCTTGGTTGGCGGGTTGATTTAATGGTTACATATTGGTCCGGCAAACGAAAGATATGGGTTCATGTCACAGGCCGCATCAACGCGCATCCATTCTTTCCATTCAGAGCGCGTTTTAAACAATCCCAACTAACGGACCAAATTTATATATATACAAATATATATATATATATATATATATATATATATATCACCTATTATATGACAGGAAGGCGGTGGATTGGCAGTATCGGTAGAGGGTCGGACGCCATGCTTTGACGCATAGAGTTACGGCTTCCCATTGTGAGTTCAAATCCCACCGAGGTTAAATTTGCCTTTCATCCTTACGGGGTCGATAACATAAAGTACCAGTAATACACTGGACATTTGCTGGCCTTGTGCCTAACGTTGAAACAATTATATGACAGGAAGCGTAGCTTTCAGAATTCATTAATTATGCTATATGCTTGATACCTATTTTTGTGGTGATAGAGTTCGTCGGTCGGAGATGAGAGTCACTACAGGTAGAAATACTAGTTCTCGGAATAGAGAGAGAGCACCTCTCCCATATTAAGGACATGTGATTGCAATGTGTCAGGAAAGAATCGCTGAACAGATATTATCGGCAAAACCATCGACAGGTGACCCCAGTAGTACACCCGGTGCATGATCGTTGGGTAACATCAATAAACTTAGATGGTGTCGCTTGGGGGCCAATTGGAAGAAGAAGAAGAAGAAAAAGAAAAAGAAAAAGAAAAAGAAAAAGAGAAAGAGAAAGAGAAATAAAAATAAAAATAAAAATAAAAATAAAAATAAAAAAAAAAGAAGAAGAAGAAGAAGATGTTTATGGATAATACTCTCTTTTATTTGGAATTCTGAATATGTTGACAGCCTGAATCTGTTACCAAGTAATATTTTTTCTAGTCTTGTTTTGTGCCCCGTATTTTCTCCTACATCAATGACATAGTTTTAAACGTATAGTCAACTTATGATTGATTTCGATATTGTGTCAGTTATTACACCTCCAGGCCTGTTTTGTTTGCAAATGTTTAGTTATATTGTTTGATGCACGGAATAGCATCTATATGTGTATGGTTGCGTGAGCATACATGTGTGTGTCTGTCTGTGATTTTGTGCACCTGTATGTGTGCATATTTATGCTTCTGTCAGTTTCTGTGCACTTATCTGAGAATGCGTGTGTGTATATATGTGAATGTGCATATATGTATATATGTGCATATATGAGAGTTATTATCGACCATGTTTTTGATCGACTGCCCCGGGTTCAGATTTCAATTATGACTATGTTTTTAATAAATTTAACCATTTAGTACGTACATTACTCTATATATATGCTATCATATTTTTCACGGTAACATGTTTTACCTCGCATAAATATCTCAGATAATATCACATCTCTGAGATTTTGATATTATTTATTTTGAGAACAATGACTTAACATGACTATGAGTGGCCGGTTATCGCCAGTTTGAAAATAAAGAGGCCAGAGTATTCTGGCGGGATACGGCCGATTTAAATGCTAAATTGACGTGTAACGACTGAGAGAAGAGTATTGACGTGTAACGACTGAGAGAAGAGATGACAAGCCAGTCCTTAATAGAAAGTACTTCCAAAATCTTCTGCTACATATCTTCAGCTAAATGAAAACCATCATTGAAATATAAATAAATTTGATCTAAAACACAATAAGTACCCACATCGGGGATTCCAAATGGCAAGGATCAGACCATGTAAAATGTGTCCTAACCAATAGGTAACGTACCTCCATGTGAGTTGTTGCAGATTTATGTTTAGTTCGAACCTGGTGAAAGAAATAAAAATTAGCCATAGACTTCTACAATAGTTCCAATTATTGAACAATGCACAACTACTTAATGATACATCAACATTTATCTCTCCATCGCGCTCTCTTTCCTCTCCCATCTCTCTCTCGCGCTCTAAATATATATATATGTGTGTGTGTGTGCGTACGTGTGTGTGTGCGTGCGTGTATTTGCGTGTGAGTATGTGCGCGTGTGTGCGTACGTGTCAGCGTGTAAGTGCGCGTGTGTGTGTAAGCAAGTGAGTGTGTGCGTCTGTTTATATATATATATATAATATATTTAAAGGTTAAACAAGGTTCGATGAATAAATCAAAGAATTAGTTTTACAATCCATGACTGGATCTTAACCATCTACTATATCAGGGTATGTCATGCATGATATTATTTTATCTGACGAGGATGCACTGTTGAAGTTAGTTCAGTACCTCTGAAATATGTATATTAGAATGAAGTTCTATTTTTGTTAATATTTTGAAATATGTATATCACAATGAAGTTCTATTTTTGTTAAGATCTTGAATGAATATATATATAATATATATATACATACATATATATATATATATATATATATATATATATATATATATATATATATATATATATATATATATATATATATGAATATATATATAATATATATATACATACATATATATACATATATATATATATATATATATATATATATATATATATATATATATATATATATATATATATATATACATATATATATATATATATACATATATATATATATATATATATATATATATATATATATATATAAAGAATGAATAATAACAGGTAGACATTGCACAACCCACCTGTACCGCTATCACAACCTATCCATGGTATACCCGCTACCTACAACAAAGCATGTAACTGCCATCTACCTGAAAGATGTCCATTGCAGAATGAATGCCTAAAGTCCAACATTGTTTACCAATGCACGGTTGAATCGGACGACCAGAAATGTTATTATATTGGATCTACCACCACATCGTTTAAATCTCGCTGGTACCGTCATCGATTCTCAATCAAACATCAGAATCACCGTTTTGTGACCACGCTCGCCAACAAGACCTGGCAACTCCGTGAACACAACCAACAGTTCACCTTAAAATGGGATATACTTTCCAGCGCAAATGCATATCGGAGTGGTTTGAAGTACTGCAGGTTATGTAACCTTGAGCTATTTTACATACTAAAATCCAAAAACAAACTACTTAACGATAGAATTGAACGATCATTATACTGCAACCACAAACTAAAAGCTAAATTCTCTCACTATAAAATAACTTAACATTCGAACCCGTAACTACAACACCTCTTTCTAGCTAACAACCCTCTCTTCCCCCCACACTACAAGACAATACACTGCTTATCACTATACATGGTAACTCAGTACAACTCCTAGAATACTACTACAAAACCAAAAGTTCACTCACTACACATATTTATCTGTCCCCTCTCTACCTATATCTCTCTCT
>OZ024750.1:49524674-49529674 GCA_964016885.1 Eledone cirrhosa
ATTAACAACAGTTTAACTCTTTTTTTAAAAACTCTTTTGTATAAAAAGGTAATATACTCCTCACAAAACGAAAACACAAACAGATATATTATATATGCTGTAGCTTTCACTCTTACCGCTGCATCCATGATGTGGAAACACGCAAGAGGCACTAACTGTGACGTACCATTCACACAAATACACATACTTTCACACAAACTCATACATACATTCACACAAATACACATTCACACATGCATTTAGACAAACACACACATACAGTAATGATAGCGTTCGGTGAATTGGAAATGTGAGTGTAAAAGTACACATTTTTTATTTATTTATTAACAACCTAGTTTAACTCTTTTTTTTAACACATTTATATAAAAATGTAATATAATGATTACAGGACGAAAACACTAACAAATATAATATATAAAAAGCAAAGGGAAAGGAAAAAAAGAAAGAGAAAAAATACATAAGCACGTAATACCCACATGTTAGACACCATAGAACAATATGCAGGCGAAAGAATGGTATAACGACACGCTGCCAGAGCAAAAGATAGCAATATAGCGAGGAGCACTGGGAAACCTCTCTAATATTTTTTGAGGCGGGCCAGCACGCTCGCGGCGTTACCTAGTGTGATGGCGAGGCTGAGGTGCTGGAACAACCAAGTGCACTCACGAACATCACCAGTTACCACTGTTTGGCGAGCCGCCAGTGAAGATAAGAACCTCGCAGTCAGTAGCCCGACTCCCCCAAACCTCTCGAACACCACAGGCTGGATAATGTAGTTAGCTGACAGAACACGGTATTTTAGGTTTGTGTTCCGTTCGGCTGTGGATGCTGTTGCTCTCGCCCTTACCGCCCCATCCAGAATGTGGGAAGAAGCAAAAGAGTCACTAACTGTGACGTCCCAAGGTAAGGCACCTGCCTCTTCACCAGGATCACATAGTAGGGCCGTCAAGTATTTTACCATCACTTCTGGTGGACAACCCAGATAGTTCCAAAACAGAGGGGTTGTTTGCCCGGGCCAAAGCTCTGGAGGGTAATAAGACAGTGTGTGTATGTGCACGCGCGAGTTCGTCGGTGTTCTTAAATTAGAGACGTGTGTGTATGTCACTGTTTTTAAATTACAGACATATATGTGTGTATCTTTTTTCTTTGTTTTACACGCCCATACATTCAAACAAACACACAAACACATTGTGTGATGGCCGTGTGGACAGAACATCCTGAAATTTAGACACATGGGAATCGAGTTCTACTGAAGCAGTTAGAGAAGTTCAAATATATTGGAGCCGTGTTCATGAGAGATGGAATGCAGGAGGCTGAATTAAGTACAATAATTGCAAAAGCTGATGCAGTAATGCGCCAGCCTCAGCATTCAGCAATCAGAATAAGGGGGTAACGTGTAAAAGCAAAACTCACTGTCTTCCTGGTATTCCTGCCAACTCTTATTGAGGATTGTGAATCTTAAGTAATGACCAAAAGAATACAATTGCAAACAAAAGCGGCAGAAATGGGATTCCACCGTAGGGTCTTTGGAGTAACGTTCCCCGATAAATTGCATAACTCAGAGACCAGAGAGTCACACATGGTAGAGCCGCTACTTCTCCGAATTGAGAGATCACAATTCCGATATTATGAGCATGTTGTTAGAATGTCTCAGTAAAGAATTCTTGGAGACATTTTACAGGCAAAACCAACCGTCAAGAGACCCAGAGGTAGGTCCTGAGCAAGATAGTTGGATAACATCCACGAGCTTGGTTGGTCATGCGTTGGGATCCAGCTGGATCAGTTAGAGATATTTGCTTCTGACAGACTCGCTGGAATGAGTGTTTGAGAAGGACTTTGCCCCTACGACCCTCTCAGAAATAAGTGAGTGAAGAAGAAGATATTGTCAATTTACTTTTCAATTTACATATATATATATATATATATATATATATACAAAATGGCGTAGGACAGAATAAAGGAGAAGCACAAAAACAAAGAAAACAATCCCCAGTTACTGAAGAGGTCACATAATGTCTGACGAAAAACTTTGACAATATATAAACAACCATCTGGTTGTGGAACCAACCAACCAACCAACCGGAAATTTATAAATTCATAATTTTATAAATTTATTAAAATAAATTGAAGTGAAATCTTATGGTGCGTGTGTTTCTTATTGGCAACATGAGCCTCCCAAAGTATAACAATATCGGTTTCAACACACGTTTTCAGATAAAGAATCTTACTAAACAAATTCAGAAACGAAATATATATATATATGCATAAAATACCAATATGCACACTGCATATGCTAGCAGAAAACCAACCGTGGGGCGGCTTTTCTGCTAGTAAACGTAATGATGGCATAGCAAATCGTCCATTTGTTATTATATTTACACTCTGCTTAGTTCTACACCTCTTTACAGACTAGATACTACGGATCGAGTGCTCAGCGGGAGAAACTACAGTAATTGCACGTTACACTCCCTATATATATATATGACATCGGTAAGGAATTTGTTCTTATATCAATGTTTGACGGGCATCCACTGATAATTTATAAGTGCCCACCTGCATATGTTCTTACAGAATAATATGTTGGCTTTTACATAACCCGGATATATTCTCCCAACTTGTAAAAAACTTATAATGAAACAATTGTTTGGAAAGAGAGATATATATTTTAATTTTAATTATATCTCATATAAAATAATACAAATGGCTTTCCACAAAATACATATAGTTAGCACCCCAAACATATAATTGGGATTATACTAAGGTATATCCTAATGTTTGTTGAGTGAGATGGTAGCCAGTCAGAGTAAAGCTTAAGGCTTTCTCTGTTAATGTATTGTATATATATATATATATATATATATATATATATTATCTTATTTGCTAAACTTTCATTATATATATATATATATATATATATATATATATATATATATATTTATTAAAATAACAAATTTTAGTCTTCAAATTTATTATTATTACTATATATATATATATACATATATATATATATATCCCAAATCCATTCTCAAGCGTGAAACTAATAATAATTGTTTCTACGTTAGGCGCAAGGCCAGCAATTATCCAGTGTATTACTGGTACTTTACTTTATCGACCCCGTAAGGATCAAGGGCAAAGTTAACCTCGGCGCGATTTGAACTCAGAATGGGAAGGGCCGTAACTCTATGCTGGAAAGCATGGCATCCGACACTCTACCGATACTTCCAATCCACCGCCTAATCCACCGTGAAACTAATAATAACAACATTTGTACTGCCTCTTCGTTTTTCTGTTTTTTTGTCCTCTGTTTCCTTTAAAATATATATGTATCTATATATTTTCGGAGAGTCAACTTGCCAATAAAACCAGATGTACCTGTTGCTTTTCACTACAATTATTATAAATTTACGTTTTGCTGGTTGGTTGGTTGGTTCGATAACATAACCGGAAAGTTGTTTATATATTGACAAAGCTCTTTCTTTACAAAATTCTCTGGCTCGGTTTTTATTTTATGTCTCTCCTTTGTTCTGTCAACATGACCCTCCAAAGGTACGACAATATCTGTTTAAACAGATCTTTCTAATATATATATATATACATATTCATATATATATATATATATATATATATATATATATATATATATATATATATATATATATATATATATATATATATATATATATACATATACATATATATATATATATATATATATATATATACACACACATATATATATATATATATATATATATATATATATATATATATATATATATATATATTATATATATAGGAAAGTGAGGTTTTTTTTACAAATTGAAAAAATAACCGAGGTGTCCTACACGAGTGAAAGTATAAAGAAAAAGAGTAATAAATGTTCGATGAATGCCTACGTACATATATATATATCTGTGCATGTATGTATATATTTATACATACTACTGTACGTCTGTATACATATATGTATGTACGTATACATACTTTTATTTAAGTAACAACCGTACTAAGAGTGAGAAATGAAATTTCGTTTAATTTTTTTCTTTTATATATATATATATATTAGAAAGTGAGGTTTTTTTAATAAAATGAAAAATAACCGAGGTGTCCTACACGAGTGAAAGTATAAAGAAAAAAAGATGAAATCGAAAATGCAACTGGAGTCTTATTTAAAAAATATATATATATATTTATTTGGTTCCTTTACCGGTTTCGCAGTTCTTCTGCTTTTCAAAGGTAGAGTTGATATGAAGGGTCTGTGGTTTTTCTCACATCTGGTTGGTCTTTGAATGCTACTTGTTTTATATGTAGAAAAGTTGCTCGAAACGCCATGTTTTCAGAGAAATAATTTAATAGCTTGGTCAATAATTATAATAAATTTCGCGCCAGTTCGCGTTACAGTTCTTTAAAAAAAAAAGGGGGGTGGGGGCTCAGGTTGATTTTTTCATATATGAGTGTTTGAATTCCTTTTTACTTAAAAAAAGGGGGTCATATATATATATGTGTTCTAATGAATTTATTTAAGTGACGTAATGAAGTCAATATTCAGCAATATTTTTGAAGAATTATATTTTCTATTACATGAAAGGACGTAATGTTCTCATAGATAAATTATAGAAAGATGCACATTGGTAGGTGTGTGATACAGTACAATTATATGCACATATGTGTATATATATACATATATATATACGTATATATATATATATATATATATATGTATATATATATGCGAATGTGTGTGAGTATATAAAAATGTGTGTAAGCGTGTGTGCGTCATTGTGTGTGCATACATAGAAACATATATACATATACATACATACAAACCAATATACATACATACATACATACACGCATATATACATAGAAACAAATATACATACATACACGCATATATACATACAAACACATGCATAGATACAGACTTATATACATACAAACATAAATACATACGACTATACATTCATGCATACATACATATATATATATACATATATGCA
>OZ024750.1:49532174-49559674 GCA_964016885.1 Eledone cirrhosa
CCATTTTGACTGTATTACATTACAGACATGCAAGCAAGCAATCACAGAGTTTTAGTAGTATATAGATAAACATATTGTAATGAGGACATATGCAACTTTACATTATTTAACGCATCGTTTTGCCTTTCATCCTCACGGGGTCGATAAAATAAAGTACCAGTAATGTACTGGATAATTGCTGGCCTTGTGCCAAAAGTAGAAACAATTATTTAACGCATCGTTGATGTTATCGCAAAAGCTATTAATGTTATCTATGATAGAAGAGTATCTTCCTACTAGAGTATTTTATTGAAGAAATAGAGGCTCGGCAGCACTTTCGGAGAGAGTGAAATTTGCCTCTTACGGGAGACATGAACTTGCGCCGATGAATTTCACTGTCATACTGAGTTCTTTAAAAATTTCGATTCACCGGCTGCAGGAAAAACAAAACACGACCAAACGAATGACTTTCCGTTTCCATGATAAGAAACAGTGTCGGAACTGTTGGAATAATAAACAAACATTCCATTACAGAATACAAATGTCAGATTTAAGTATACAAAGAGGCATTCCAGTTCCTTTAGCAAATACAAATACACACACACTGACACACATACACACACACACATACACACACATACACACACACAAATACACACACACATACACACACATACACACACACAGACCCACTCACACACTCACACACATACATATATATACATATATATATATGTATATATATATATATATATATATATATTTATATATATATATATATATATATATATATATATATATATATATATATATATATATATACTTTAGGAGGGTCGCGAAACAAATTCAAAAACCCAGTATATAATCATAAATATGTATACATATATATATATATAAATATATTTATATATGTATATATATATATATAAGTGTATATTTATATATATATATATATATATATATATATATATATATATATATATATATATATATATATATATATATGTGTGTGTATATATATATATATATATATATATACCCGTATATATACATATATATATATGTATAATGTTTCCATAAAATAGATTTACGTGTCTTACTTGAGGAGCTTTTTATCTAACTGACTCGCCTATTTATATTTATATTTGTGTTTATATAATCATATTGATTTTAAATTTACCCAATACTTTACCTAAGAATAAATATTCAGTCAATATATGCTTTAGGTTCTTACTTCAGGGAACATCAGATTTACGGATTATATTTGTAATCTTTAGAAAATAAAATGTAGCTCTGAACATGGATCTACTACGAAAAATGAAAAAAGATTGTGAGATATTGCTCACATTAGTGTTATTATCCATATTTTGAAATTTGGAATTCGAAAACAGTAACAAAAATAAAAAAAAATGATCATAAAACTATAATTGGCCCTTTTCTATATTTAGACAGAAACTTATATATTTTGTTTATATATCTTACATGTCTGCCTATTTCATACAGTATTGTGTATCTCATATCCACGTCATTTAAATATTATTTGACAGTAGTAAATATATTTTTGAGATGGATTTCAGGTTTTTCTTAATATTTTCCCGTATAAAAGCTGTTCTAGCATAGTTTTAATATACACAAGTTAAAGTTAATAGAATATTATGCTCTCTATACAATATTTGTATTTCTTGGATTTCTGTAAAACTAAATCTAAATTTTCTTCTTGTTTCTTGTGGGAAACTAAGGCTACATGTGGTTATATAAATGAACCTAAAGTTTTATCTTCACCAGTTCAAGCCATACTTTAATAAAAACTATGGACCAAATCAGTGCAGAAGATTATGTGACTGCTACTAAGTTCTATATAAGAGGATGGACGCAGCCTATTCAAATGTTTTAGCTTGTGCCTCTCAATCAGAAGTTCCATGGTTCGATTATACTGCAACGAAAAAATATCAATATGGTATAACAACAAGAGATAACAGAACGCTACAAGGATGTATGCAACTTTTGAACAGGGAACAACAACATTAACAGAATGCATCGGTACATTCTCTTCCCCCTGTCATGACTTTATCTGTAATGGTGCGATTAACACTAAATACACTTATTGCTTATCTAATCATTTATCTCACCCATAGCTTACACAATCCCTTTTGTCTGCAGATAATTACTTCTCAACCGATAGAAAGTACCATTTCAGTAGCATCAAAGACTGTTCGATACCCGTTGGTCAACTTATCAGTCGTCACTGATTAATTTCGTAACTACAGAATATCTAGAAACAATATATATATATATATATATATATATATATATTAATATATAACTGGAGACAGATTGTGACGACGAGGAGTGGGAGACGGTATCAGGAAAAATGAAAGAAGAAAAAGAAGCCAAAAAAGAAAACAATCCATTCCTTCCCCCTCCAAAAACAAAATACAGAGGGAAACAAATAAACTATCAAACAAAAAAGTTAGGACAACTATGCCACCATCCATACCACCAGCATCCCCGACCCCATCACCACAAACACCAACACCATCACCATCGTTAACCCCAACACCACCATCACCAACACCACAAATGTCACCAAAAAGCGAAACAGAAACAAACCCACAACAAACGCAAACAAAACAAAACAACGAAAACTATACACACTAAACAGCATTAAATTTGAACAACAACCAATTATTAGACTACATCCAACACAACACCAGCATCAGTGAAAAAGCCTACACAACAACCCAAAAGTTCACACCACCTCCACACATACAAATCACTCGCATCACACGGACACGACACAAACAAAAAAAATCCCCAAAGACATCGGAGACTTCCGACAAGCACTCTGCAGGAGGATTTATAAGGACATCCTTCCGGGGGAGGCCACAATCAGTGAAAAGGATGGACAAACCATCCTTCCTCTACGAGAAGCAAGGTAAGTGGACTTTCACAATTGTCAACTCCATTTCAACATAACCTCACTCAGAATAGGCAGCATAAATGCGCGTGGCTTGGGGTCGTCATTGAGGCAGGGCCACCTGCTCAACGACCTCAGGTCACTAAACATAGATGTAGTGGCCACCCGCGAGACTAGAATCTCCGAAGCACGGGCCTTCGCACCGATCTTTAGTGTTAGTGGGCGACTGGAACGGGATCTTAGATGCACGCTGGGACTTTGTGGGATTAGAGGTCAGGGGAGGAGGGTCAAAAAGCCTCACCAACCTGCTCAGGTGTTTTGAACTGCCTGACAGTTATCGATTGGATTTCCCGAATGTGGACTTGGACATACCGCATCGGGTCATCCAGATATATATCTAGATAAAGTATTTTGTAGGGAAATAGATAGGTCTAGTATAGGCTGTCCACAATTCAAGATAGTCAGCTACACGGACCGGAAATTCGTGATCTGTATGGTTGACTTAGATAGGTTTCTTAGAAAAGGACCCGGCCACTGGAAGCTAAACGCGTCCTTACCAGCGCGCAAGGCCTACAGAGACCGGATTAGCGAACTAGTTAAGCGGGCGCTGACGGGGTTCATCGTCAACAACAAGTGGTGGTTTGCTCTAAAATGAGTATTTAGAATAGAGTCCATTAGGTTTAGTAAGGCTTTAGCAGTAGAGAAAAATAGAGCAGAGGGAGAAAATTAGACGAGGCGCTTAGCAAAGGCATCGCGACCGACGTACTTGCGGCGAAATTGGCCCTTGACCAATTCTTCAATGCAAAGCACGAAGGCTGCGTTGTCAGAGCTAGGTTGCGTGCTCTCAGACACGAGGGCACGAAAGCCGTTCAATGAGCCCGAGTGAAGCAGGCGTGTCGTGGCAACAAAGCCACGATCCGGTCTTTGGTGGACCACAACGGGCGCATGCTACACGATCCCGGACAAATGTGTGAAGCTTTTATGTGACACATCACTCTGCTGTTCAGGGACTAAAAATAGACTGGAAATAAAGTACAAAACTAGGAGGAAAAAGCTAAATATTATCATAGAGGAACTGAAGCAACGCATTGTAGCAAAGAGTGCAAAAATCAGGCGATACGAGACCAGAGTCAGCCAGTATAGACAGAACCGCATGTTCGACAACAACCTGTTTGGACAGCTTGAAGGGAAAGAAAGAGGCAACGATTGATCCCTGAGGCGGAACAAACTAAAACATTCTGGAGAGGAATATGGCAGCAGGATGTTAAACATAATGACCAGGCAGTGTGGATTGAGACAGTACAGAAGGAGATTAGTGAACAGGCACACCAACAAGCTGATTTGAGTATCACAGTTGAAACTCTTAAGGGGCAGGCCAAAAAACTAACCAACGGGAAATCACCAGGCCCAGATGGTGTGCAGGTGTATTGGATTAAAAATATAACATCCCTCCACCGGAAACTGACAACCATGTTCAATGACTGCTTGATGGCAGGTGAGGTACCAGAGTGGTTGACAAAAGGTACCACAGTTCTGATAATGAAAGACCGACTATAGACCTATCACATGTCTGTCCGTAATGTGGAAACTGTTGACAAGCATTATGTCTGAGGAAATCTACCATCAACTCCACACAAACAACTTGTTACCGGACGAATAGAAAGGATGCCGAAAAAAGTCACGTGGTACAAAGGACCAGTTACTTATTGATAAGATGGTAATGAGGAATTGCAAGAGGAGACACACTGGTCTTGCCATGGGATGGATAGACTACAAAAAGGCATTTGACATGGTGTCTCATTCTTGCATCACCAAAAGCCTGGAGATCTTCAAGGTGGCAGATAACATCAGACAGTTGTTGGGGAAAAGTATGAAGTCCTGGGAAACAGAGTTAACAACAACTGGAGAATCCTTGGGTAGCGTGAAGATCAAGAGAGGTATCTTCCAGGGAGACAGTCTGTCCCCTCTGTTGTTTGTCTTTGCCCTGATGCCCCTGACCAGTGTACTGCGAAAAGTGAGAGCAGGATACAGATTGGGAAGGGGAGGGCTTACCATCAATCACCTCCTCTTCATGGACGATCTTAAGATCTTCGAGAAGAGTGAGAAGGAGTTGGATGTGCTTGCTGACACTGTCCGTATGTTCAGCAATGATATATGTATGCAATTTGGTATTAGTAAGTGTGGAGTCATTGTGATGAAGAGGGGTAAATTGAGCAGAAGTAACGGAATCCAGGTACCAACAGGTGAGATGATAAAGGAAATTGACTGTGAAGAAGGATACAAGTATTTGGGTATTCTGGAGGCTGATGACATCAAGAACAAAACAATGAAGTCACATCTGAACAGTAGGAATGCCATAAGTGCAGTACATTCCCGAGCTGTGTCTATTATTAGGTACAGTGCTGGAATTCTGAGATGGAATGTTGCTGAACAAAAAGTAATGGATAGGAAGACTGGGAAGCTATTGACTATCTACAATATGTTCCACAAGAGGAGTGATGTCGATAGACTCTACTTAAAGAGATCTGAAGGTGGACGAGGTATTATCAACATAGAGGACTGTGTTCGGATGGAGAAAAACAACCTATACAAATACGTGACTGATAGTAAGGAGCCAATGATCAGAACTGTACTGAAGGAGGAGACAATAGACCAGGGGATGTCCAAGGAGGAAATAGCATCGAGGAGCAAAGAGCAGCCTTCAGGAGAAATCCCTTCATAGTACCTTCTTTGAGAAAACTGAATTTAGAGATCCACAGACATGGAACTGGTTGAAAAGAGGAGGCCTTAAAAAGGCTACAGAAGGAATGTAAATGGCTGCGCAGGAGCAGGCCCTCAAAAGGAAGTGGTTGAAACACCATATTTACAAGGAGGAGGCTAGCCCACTGTGCATGATCTGTGGAGTGAGAGAGGAGACTGTGGCTCACATTGTATCCGAGTGTAAACACCTAGCCCAGACTCTCTATAAGGACTGCAGACATGATGCGATGGGCAGGGTGATCCACTGGCACCTATGCAAAGTAAACAATTTACCACATTCTTAGAAGTCGTATGAGCATAAGCCAGAGTCGGTGATAGAAAACGATCAGGTGAAGGTGCTGTGGGATTTTAGGATACAGACGGACAAGAAATTGGAACACAATAAACCTGACCTGGTGGTTGTGGACAAAGAAAAAATATCGTGCTTGATTGTGGATGTGGCCTGCCCATTCGACACGAGAGTGCAAGAGAAGGAGAGGGAGAAAATTAACCGATACCAGGACTTAAAGTGGGAAGTAAAAAGGATTTGGAACTGCCATGATATCAAAGTGATCCCTATTGTCATAGGCGCACTGGGGACTATCTCAAAATGTTTCCAAGGATGGTTAAAGAAAATTGGCCCCTTAACGCTTTTTGCAACGCTTCAAAATGACATGCTTGCTGGGAACAGCAAGAACCCTCCGATACGTCCTGAATATCTGAGGCTGCAGCTAGTGGCTTGATATTCATTTCAACAAACTTTCCATTTAAATAACATCAATGAGTGAGACTCAAAGAATAATAATAATAATAATAATAATAATAATAATAATAATAACCCCAAGGAGAAAGGCTATAGGAAACGGATGCATAACATCTGGAATGAGATTGGTCTATTTAAATTAGATGAACAAAAATTGGCCGGGCAGGCTCGGCTAATAAGAACTATTGGGTGAATAAGCGAGCTGGAACTGGAGTAACTGAGCAGAAAGATTAGGTTGGAAATGGAGAGTGGAGTATGCCAGGCAAACGATCCAGTGGGAAATGAAGGTGAAGAGGTTGAAAGAACGGGGGAACCATCCGAAGCAGACATTGATCTGAATGCTGAAATAAATAATACCTGGAACAAAGATACGGCCATTGAGGAGATGAATGCTGACGGGCTAGGACAAGATTTGGGTGATATCCTAAACTTAGTGGTAGATGAATTGAACAATGATAGTGGGAAACCTATGAACCTAAGATTTGTAGACAGGAATAAGTTAAAAGAAACAACAGCTAAGGTAAACAAAGTCATCTCATACCTTGAGGCGAGGAGCCTTCACCAGTGCAACAATATCCTCAAAGCAACAGCAAATGCGGTGAGGAAATTAGTTGGTATAAAAGCGAGAGGAAACAACAAACAAGAAAGATCAGAGCCTTGGTGGAAAAAACGACTGAGTGGTCAAATCAGGGAAATGAGAAATAACATTGGAAAGCTTGAGTCCCTACTGAATGGGACACTAAAAAACATAGACACTAAAAATAGACTGTATATAAAAGTATAACACTAGGAGGAAAAAGCTAAATATTATCATAGAGGAACTGAAGCAACGCATTGTAGCAAAGAGTGCAACAATTAGGCAATACGGGAGCAGAGTCAGTCAGTATATACAGAACCGCATGTTTGACAACAACCAGAAGATGCTGTTTGGACAGCTTGAGGGGAAATAAAGAGGCAACGACTTGATCCCTGAGGCGCAACAGACTAAAACATTCTGGTGAGGAATATAGGAGCAGGATGTTAAACATAATGACCAGGCAGTGTGGATTGAGACAGTACAGAAGGAGATTAGTGAACAGGCGCACCAAAAACTGACTTGAGTATCACAGTGGAAACTCTTAAGGGGCAGGCCAAAAAAATTAACCAACTGGAAACAACCAGGCCCAGATGGTGTGCAGGGTTATTGGATTACAAATATAACATCCCTCCACCCGAAACTGACAACCATGTTCAATGACTGCTTGATGGCAGGTGAGGTACCAGAGTGGTTGACAAACGGTACCACAGTTCTGATAATGAAAGACCGAATCAAGGGTAATGATGTTACCAACTATAGACCTATCACATGTCTGTCCGTAATGTGGAAACTGTTGACAAGCATTATGTCTGAGGCAATCTACCATCACCTCCACACAAACAACTTGTTACCGGACGAACAGAAAGCATGCCGAAAGAAGTCACGTGGTACAAAGGACCAGTTACTTATTGATAATATGGTAATGAGGATTTGCAAGAGGAGACACACTGGTCTTGCCATGGGATGGATAGACTTCAAAAAGGCATTTGACATGGTGCCTCATTCTTGGATCACCAAAAGCCTAGAGATCCTCAAGGTGGCAGATAACATCAGACAGTTGTTGTGCAAAAGTATGAAGTCCTGGGAAACAGAGTTAACATCAACTGGAGAATCCTTGTAAGGCGTGAAGATCAAGAGAGGTATCTTCCAGGGAGACAGTCTGTCCTCTCTGTTGTTTTCCTTGCCCTGATGCCCCTGACCATTATACTGCGAAAAGTGAGATCAGGATACAAGTTGGGAAAGGGACAGCTTACCATCATTCACCTCCTCTTCATGGACGATCTTAAGCTCTTCGGGAAGAGTGAGAAGGAGTTGAATGTGCTTGCTGACACTGTCCGTAATTTCAGCAATGATATATGTATGCAATTTGGTATTAGTAAGTGTGGAGCCCTTGTGATGAAGAGGTGTAAATTGAGCAGAAGCAACTGAATTCATGTACCAACAGGTGAGATGATAAAGGAAATTGACACTGAAGAAGGAAACAAGTACTTGGGTGTTCTGGAGGCTGATGACATCAAGAACAAAAAGATGAAGGAATTGATAAGATCTGAATACATTCGGATATTAAGGAGCGTATTAAATTCACATCTGAACAGTAGGAATGCCATAAGTGCAGTAAATTCCCGAGCTGTGTCTATTATTAGGTACAGTGCTGGAATTCTGAGATGGAATGTGGCTGAACAAAAAGAAATGGATAGGAAGACTAGGAAGCTATTGACTATCTACAACATGTTCCACAAGAGGAGTGATGTCGATAGACTCTACTTAAAGAGATCTGAAGGTGAAAGGGGTCTTATCAGCATTATAGACTGTGCTCAGATGGAGAAAAACAACCCACACAACTCAAATACGTGACTGATAGTAAGGAGCCAATGCCCAGAATTGTACTGAAGGAGAGGACAATAGACAAGGGTATTTCCAAGGAGGAAATAACAACAAGGAGAAAGAGGAACCTTCATGAAAAATCCCTTCATAGTACCTTCTTTGAGAAAACTGAATTCAGAGATCCACACACATGGAACTGGTTGAAAAGAGGAGACCTTAAAAAGGCTACAGAAGGAATGCTAATGGCTGCGAAGACAGGCCCTCAAAACGAAGTGGCTGATACACCATATTTACAAGGAGTGGGCTAGCCCACTCTGCAGGATATGTGGAGTGAGAGAGGAGACTGTGGCTCATATTGTATCCGGGTGTAAACACCTAGCCCATACTCACTATAAAGGCTGGAGACATGATGTGATGGGCAGGGTGATCCACTGGCACCTATGCAAAGTAAACAATTTACCACATTCTGAGAAGTGGTATGAGCATAAACCAGGGTCGGTGATAGAAAACGATCAGGTGAAGGTGCTGTGGGATTTTAGGATACAGACGGACAAGAAACTGGAACACAATAGACCTGACCAAGTGCTTTTTGACAAGGAAACAAGATCGTGCCGTATTGTGGATGTGGCCTGCTCATTCGATAAGAGAGTGAAAGAGAAGAAGAGGGAGAAAATTAACTGATACCAGGACTTAAAGTGGGCGGTAAAAAGGATTTGGAACTGCCATGAAGTCAAAGTGGTCCCGATTGTCATAGGCGCACTACGTACTATCTCAAAGAGTTTCAGGGATGGTTAAAGAAAATTGGCCCCGCCCCGCTTTTTGGAACACTTCAAAAAGCATGTTTGCTGGGAACAACAAGAACACTCCGATACGTCCTGAATATCTGAGGCTGCAGGTAGTGGCTTGATATTCATTTCAACAAACTTTCCAGTTAACCAACATCAATGACTGAGACCCAAAGAACAATAATAATAATAATAATAATAATAATAATAATAAATGCGAAGACTAAAATTGAAAGAGGGTTCGATAAGGATAACTAAATATCAAATATATAAGAACTCTGGAGAAAATATTTACTAAAATAACAGATTAAGGTTTAAGCAAATATTCGCTGTTTTCACCCATAACGGGATCTTGTGAAACTCAGTAGATCCCGTATATATATACATATATATATATATACATATATATATATATATATATATATATATATATATATATATATATATATATATATATATATATATATATATATATATATTAATATATTATTTCAAGATATTCTGATAGATACGGAATTAATCAGTGAGGGCTGATGAGTTGATCAACGGGTATCCAACAGTCTCGTGTGCTGTTGAAATGGTACTTTCTATTGTTTGAGAAGTAATTATCGGCAGACAAAAGGGATTGTGTAAGCTATGGATGAGATAAGTGATTAGATAAACAATACATATATTTAGTGTTAATCGCACCAACATCACCATTACACTTAAAAGTGTGTTAGGGGTAAGAGAATATACAGATAAATTTTGTTAATATTGTTGTTGCCAGTATCATAAATCTAGGACCGTGAATCTGACATCCACATTTTACGAAAACGGATTTGACTTCCAAATCACGCAAACACAATTCCTTTTTCAGAGAACGGAAACATTGGCTGCTATTTCTAGCATATCAATCTACCACATATATGTTGACATTTTAGGATAGCAGTCTCCTTTCCGCAAAATATCCGTCGAAAAACGCTAGGCTTATGTTAGATTAGGGTTAGATTTGGGGTTCTGGTTAGCGAATCCTACTAAAGAAATGTTACAAGAAATTTAACGATATCCTAAACTAAAACTCGTGTGAAGTTAACCACATATTTGGGACAGTTACGTAGACAGTTCAATGTCTTCTGCGACATATAAATACCAAATTCAATAGCAGCAGCATCAACAACAACGACTTTACTAACATGAAACACATTGGCATCTATTTGGCCAACGGATACAAGCTTTTAAACTGAATGATTAGACACTTATCCAGTGTCTATGAACATATAAGGACCATGCAGTGATAATAAATTACAAATATCATGAAATGGTTGTCATAATTTTACTTCCACGCCTCTCTCTCTCTCTCTCTCTCTCTCTATATATATATATATATATATATATATATATATATTGTTATATTTGGGGAGGGTCATATTTGCGTAATATTGCCAGAATTAATAACAGAACACACTCACTGTTTGGTTGGTTTTCGCTTCTCGCTGTCTTTTATATATATATATCTGCGATCTAACTTACTCGGTCCTCAATGTTGCCATTGACTGACCGGCGGTCAAAAATAAAATAATACAGATACAATATAGACAAATGTGTCCAGCATGTGCGACCCAACAGAAATGGAAGGACACATCCAACACTTCATCAACCGCATGCAGTTCTCTGGCTACAACCAAAGAGACAGAGTCAGAGTATACGAAGGAGCCATGGAAAAGTATAAGACCCTCATAGAACTGGACATGAAAGGAATTTGCCCACTATACAGGAGCAAATCATGGAATAGCTTAGATAGGGCTAGACATAAGATAGGGAAGGCCACATCATGGTACGACAACCAGAGATATCAGAGTGTCATGTTTGTGGACGCCACCCCTGGAGGGAAATTAGCTAACCAGTGTAGAAAGGCCCTGAGAAAGACCCACTTAAAAATAAAGGTGGTAGAAAAGCCAGGAACCACCATAAAATCCCTGATCAGCAAAACCTACCCTTTTAAGAAAACCCACTGTACCAATAGGAAATGTATCATATGTAAGGTGAACCCCCGGATAAACTGTAAAACTAGAAACGTAGTCTATAGCATAAGATGTACAGAGGGTACTTGCAGAAACACGACAACAACATACATAGGTGAGACAGCTCGTAGCATAGGTGAAAGGATAGACCAACACTGGGGGGAACTAAAAGGACGAAAAAACGGGTCAGTACTATACGAACATGCTAGACAACATCATGACGGTAACATAGACAACATAGAAATTAGAATAATATCTAAACATAGGAATGACCCAGCAGATAGGCAAATCAGAGAGGCCAGTGAAATAGAAATTAGAAGACCAAAGCTAAACAGAAAGAATGAGTGGAACAACAACAACACCCAAACAAACAACACTGACCTAAGAGAAGTATAAATAAATAAGTAAATTAAATTAAATAAAATAAGATAAATAAATACATACACAAGCACATAAACACACACTAGTCACCCAGCAGACACAACACTATACACACTAGTCACACATCACACACGCAAACGCATGCGCAAAGAAGACAAAATAAAATAAGATAAACAAACAAGCAAATAAATAAATAAATATATAGACGGACTGAACAAAAAAAAATGGCGTAGACATACAACACAACAGGAGGAACAATGAATATAACACCACTGACGATGTTGCAGATGTGCAACGAAAGATTTATGTAAACTATATATATATGTGTTTGTCTATATTGTATCTGTATTATTTTATTTTTGACCGCCGGTCAGTCAATGGCAACATTGAGGACCGAGTAAGTTAGATCGCAGATATATATATATAAAAGACAGCGAGAAGCGAAAACCAACCAAACAGTGAGTGTGTTCTGTTATTAATTCTGGCAATATTACGCAAATATGACCCTCCCCAAATATAACAATATCTGTTTCGACACACGATTTCATATAAAAAACCTCGCAAAACTAATTCATCGCCGCTATGGCATTAGCTTGTGCCAAGCTGAAAGGTTATTGAAAGACACTGTTTTCTGTTATATAAAAACTACAATAACAACAGAACAAATCCGCTTCTTAAAACACTGTGTTTCCTCCAAAACATACACAACAAACATATCAAAACAAGTAAATAATTTATTATTGAACAAAACACAAGCTGAACGGCTAAAACACACAATAACAGTTAATATGAAAAGAACAACATACACAAAAGTCAACGCACTCTACAGACAAAAACGCATCAACGGTAAGGAAATCCGAAATCTCATCACAGCAAACGAGAGAGATGACTTCATGAGCGTCATCCGACGCGAAACGAAATATGCTCAAAACGAATGCTGTAGGCATTTCAAGAAGAAATTAGAATGGATGAATAAGAAAAAACTACAAGAAAGGAAAATCGAATATTCTCAAAAATACCCAGATAACATCGACAACATCCGTATGAGTGATGTAAAACTACCGGAAGAATTTACCAATGACCACACAGTAAATATCTATGGGAACACTTTAATCAGTGAACAAGAACAACAAATCCTAAAGTTACCACCAAAATTTGCCATCTACAAAAAGATTAACCCTATGGAATGCAAAACTGAACTGGAAAAGTGTTTCACAAAAATACGTTGGAATGCAAAGGTAAACAACAACAACAATAATAACGGTAGTAGTAATATAAACAATAACTCTGGGTATAGAAATAACAGCCATAACCATAACAATGGCAGGAAAGTGAGAAATAGTGA
Organism: Eledone cirrhosa; assembly: GCA_964016885.1. Classification (NCBI taxonomy): domain Eukaryota; kingdom Metazoa; phylum Mollusca; class Cephalopoda; order Octopoda; family Eledonidae; genus Eledone; species Eledone cirrhosa. The sequence goes on from OZ024750.1 coordinate 49,545,488, forward strand.
TAATGGTAATAATACTAGCGATAGACAGAACAACAACAACCACAATAATAATAATAATAGAAACGTTAACCACAGACACAGCAACAGTGACCACAGTAGTAATAACGGTAACAATACGAACAACAACAACAACAATAACCACAGTGGTAATAATGGAAATAGTACATGTAGCAACATCAACAAAAACAAGAAACATAATAATAGTAACAACCACAATGGTAGAAATAGCAGTAACAACAACAACAATAACGGTGAAGTAAACAACAATACATCTAGCAATCATAACAATAATAATATTAAAGCTAATGATAGAAACAACAACAACCACCATGATAATAATAATAGCAACACACACAACTATGACGATAGAAATAACGACAACCCCTTAGAGAAACTATTTTTCAACCCAGCTGACAAAACATATAAGATGGGTAATATCTATCCTACGAGGTTACCCTTTAATAAAAGAGTTTGCATACCACAACAAATAGATGACGAGACGGAGGCACAGTTCACCATAGCTAGAAATAAGATTAGACAAGTAGTAGACAGGTACACTATGAGACAGAGCAGACCAGAGGCCCAACAACTTGGGATAAAACCTGTAGAAGGCTTGGTTAGCCTCAAGCAGCGCACAAGGGATGGTGAGGTAGTGTGTCTACCCACAGATAAGTCTGGTAGGATGTCAATAGATAGCATGCCGAACTACATCGAGGCAATGCAACCCCACATCACCAACACGAGCGAAGTTGCACAACTAACACACGATGGGAGAGAAAAAATCCTCAACGCTCACATGATGATGTGGACTGACATCCTAAAGCCAAGCAGACGCACTGCCAACAACTTCCAGGCGTCTAACAATGGCATACCACCCTTGTATGGGCTCCGCAAAGACCACAAGACAGTCGACGACCCGACAACAGGACCACCAACAAGACCTGTATGCGGAGCTAATATAGCTAGCAACTACAGGATCTCCTACTTCCTCTCAATGGTTATACGCCCCATAATCAAGATGTCCCCAGATGTATGTGAAAGTACAGAGGACCTCCTCAGCAGAATCAGTGAGTGCAACAAAAACAGGAGCCTATCCAACTGCATAATAGGCAGCATGGATGTGGTGTCACTGTACCCATCCATTAACATTGATTTTGCTGTGAAAAGATGTGTGGAGATGATCATTGAGAGTGAGGTGGAGTTCTGCGACGTCGACACAGACGAACTGGGCCTCCTACTTAGACTTACCTACGACACTGACTACCTAGACAGCCATGACCTTAGATGTTTCTGCCCTAGTAGACCTATAAGAGGTAGACCCCCCACCATAACCTCAATGGCTAAAAAGACTCCCATAGGAAGGTGGATTGGGTGGATCAAAGCTATACGGACCCCCCAAAACACTGATCAGGTAAGAAAAATGGTCGCACATGCAATAGGGGCTAGTATCAAAACTACCCTAAAGGGCCACATATTTAAGTTCAATGAGAAAATCTACACCCAAAATGAGGGAGCAGCCATCGGCGTCAGCATAGCTGGCGATGTTGCCAACCTTTTCATGGTATGGTGGGAAAGGAGCCTTAAAGATCTCCTTAATGAAAGCTCCATAGACCTCATCATGTACTCTCGTTATGTAGACGATATCAATATAGTTATAAGAACACCCCCACTAGAGAGCACTAACAAGTTTGATTTAGAACGTAGCACGATGGAAAGCATCCAGCAGATAGCTAATTCCATACACCAGAGTATAACTGTAACTATAGACTTCCCTTCCAAACACCCTAACAATAGACTACCTGTATTAGACACAGAACTCTGGATTAACACTATAGACGAGAGAGCCCAAATTCTCCACTCACACTATGCTAAACCCATGGCCTCCAAATACCTGATACTCAAAAACTCAGCAATGTCCAGTAGTGCTAAGTTTAATATTCTGATCGCAGATTTGGTACGAGTGATGAAGAATGTGTCCAGCATGTGCGACCCAACAGAAATGGAAGGACACATCCAACACTTCATCAACCGCATGCAGTTCTCTGGCTACAACCAAAGAGACAGAGTTAGAGTATACGAAGGAGCCATGGAAAAGTATAAGACCCTCATAGAACTGGACATGAAAGGAATTTGCCCACTATACAGGAGCAAATCATGGAATAGCTTAGATAGGGCTAGACATAAGATAGGGAAGGCCACATCATGGTACGACAACCAGAGATATCAGAGTGTCATGTTTGTGGACGCCACCCCTGGAGGGAAATTAGCTAACCAGTGTAGAAAGGCCCTGAGAAAGACCCACTTAAAAATAAAGGTGGTAGAAAAGCCAGGAACCACCATAAAATCCCTGATCAGCAAAACCTACCCTTTTAAGAAAACCCACTGTACCAATAGGAAATGTATCATATGTAAGGTGAACCCCCGGATAAACTGTAAAACTAGAAACGTAGTCTATAGCATAAGATGTACAGAGGGTACTTGCAGAAACACGACAACAACATACATAGGTGAGACAGCTCGTAGCATAGGTGAAAGGATAGACCAACACTGGGGGGAACTAAAAGGACGAAAAAACGGGTCAGTACTATACGAACATGCTAGACAACATCATGACGGTAACATAGACAACATAGAAATTAGAATAATATCTAAACATAGGAATGACCCAGCAGATAGGCAAATCAGAGAGGCCAGTGAAATAGAAATTAGAAGACCAAAGCTAAACAGAAAGAATGAGTGGAACAACAACAACACCCAAACAAACAACACTGACCTAAGAGAAGTATAAATAAATAAGTAAATTAAATTAAATAAAATAAGATAAATAAATACATACACAAGCACATAAACACACACTAGTCACCCAGCAGACACAACACTATACACACTAGTCACACATCACACACGCAAACGCATGCGCAAAGAAGACAAAATAAAATAAGATAAACAAACAAGCAAATAAATAAATAAATATATAGACGGACTGAACAAAAAAAAATGGCGTAGACATACAACACAACAGGAGGAACAATGAATATAACACCACTGACGATGTTGCAGATGTGCAACGAAAGATTTATGTAAACTATATATATATGTGTTTGTCTATATTGTATCTGTATTATTTTATTTTTGACCGCCGGTCAGTCAATGGCAACATTGAGGACCGAGTAAGTTAGATCGCAGATATATATATATAAAAGACAGCGAGAAGCGAAAACCAACCAAACAGTGAGTGTGTTCTGCTATTAATTCTGGCAATATTACGCAAATATGACCCTCCCCAAATATAACAATATCTGTTTCGACACACGATTTCATATAAAAAACCTCGCAAAACTAATTCATCGCCGCTATATATATATATATATATATATATATATATAAGGATTAAAATACTGGAGCGTGTTGGAGTTAAACACCCTCTTCGTATTATAGAATTGACAGTAAAAGATATAGCTCAATGTAATTAAACAGAGCCGAAGAATTATAATATATATATATATATATATATATATATATATATATATATATATATATATATATATATATATATATATATATATATATATATATATATATATATATATATATATATATATATATATATATATATATATATATATATATATATATATATATATATATATATATATATATATATATATATATATATATATATATATATATATATATATATATATATATATATATATATATATATATATATATATATATGTGTGTGTATGTATATATATATATACGTATATATATATACATATATACATATATATGTATATATATATAGCGTGTGGCTGAGTGGTTAGAGAATTGGATTCGCAATCGTAAGGTTGTGGGTTTGATTCCTGGACCAGGCGATGCGTTATGTCCTTGAGCAAGACACTTTATTTCACGTTGCTCCTTCTACCTGGAGTTGCGTCCGATAGATAGTATTAGCAATTGGAAAGACCAACGGAAACATTGTTCCCTCGGTCCGATTTGACGAAAGTCGATCGTTCCTTTATATATATATATATATATATATATAATAATTGTTTCTACTTTCGGCACAAGGCCAGCAATTACCCAGTACATTACTGGTACTTTATTTTATCGACCCCGTAAGGATGAAAGGCAAAGTGAACCTCGGCGGGATTTGAACTCAGCGTCCGACTCTCTACAGATATTGCCAATCCACCATAATAATAATGATAATTGTTACTACTTTTGGCACAAGGCCATCAATTAACCAGTGCATTACTGGTACTTTATTTTATCGACCCCTTAACGATGAAAGGCGGGATTTGAACTCAGAATGACAAGGGCCGTAACTCGATGCCTCAAAGCATGGCGCCCGACCCTGCACCGATACTGCTAATCCACTGCCAATAACAATAATGATACTATTTATAGTTATGTATACACTATATAAAACTATAAACAGGAAAGGTCAGTAATGTATTACTACCTTATTACCAGTAAGAAAAATAGGTGAATGTAAATAATTCAGATGTTTTACAGAGCAGGAATATAAATTACACAATTATCAAAGTTATGTTCAAATTATTTTATTTATATATCAAAAATAGAAGTAATGTATCAAAAGATTCAGAGAAGCTGTTCTGGTATCAGGAAAACATAATCATGTTATGAATGATTAGATCAAAGTAAAGAATTAAATATGTCTGTGATATAAAATAAAACTTATATTTACACAGACAAGCACACACACATATAAATGCACACACCTATTCACACAAAAACTCATATATATATATATATATATATATATTTAGTAATCATAAATGTAAAGACTAAAATCCGAAGAGGGTACAATAAGGGTGAAAGCCACGATTCTTTGCTTAAATCTTAATCTGTTCTTATGATATATATATATATATATATATAAAGAAGGAGTTGTGGTAAGGAACCAGATGGACCATAATGCACCAGAGTAACCAATACTTAGGGTAGTATAGTGGCTAATAGGAACATGTAAGACCCTGACGGCAAGCTCAAGCCGTTTCGACGGCTATTTCTAGACTAAATTAGAAATTTTAGCGTGGTAAATAAATAGCCAAACTTTTCAAGGGGAAGATTATAGTTGTCAAAAGGATTGGTCAACATTTCTTGTAATCACAATTAAGTATATCATGGCAGCTGTGGTTGAACTTGCCTGTAGAACAATGAGGGAGTGGGTGGAGCCGGTCAAAGTGATATCTATACAGCAAATTCTAAGGATTGTGTATGAAAGTAGGCCAGAGAAAGTAGGCGACAAAGGATTCTGGAGAAAATAGAGAAGGGAAGTTATAGAATAGGTAAATCAATTTAGATTAGGAGATACTAAATAAATAAGAGACAAATATATAAAAATATAAAATTGGATAGTAAGAAGTGATAAAAAACACTGTAGAATTTAAAACCGCTGCTATATTTAGTTGGTGTTGCCTTTTCGGCAAATGCTATAGAATAGGTTAATACGTTGAGAATAGAAAAATACACATTTTCGAAATTATAGAATTGGGTAGTAAAAAGTAATACAAAATCTCTGGTGTCTAAAACAGCTGCTATAATTAGTTTATACTGCGTTTTCGGCCAATGCTATATTTAATTTACTGGGGTGGGTGTATTGAGGCTACAAAGGCCCGATGGCTGCCTCCGGGTAGGAGAACGGGGAAAAAGGAAGAGGAAGAAGATAGAGAGTGGAAGGAAGTGATAGGAAGAGACACAGCGAAGAAGAAAACAGAAAAGAGGTACATCTACATATGTAACCTGGGGATTCCCCTATCTTATTCGGCAAGTGGGATGTTGCAGTCATTGTACCCACCCGGGTCATTGGGGGGTTTGAGGGTGAGGTAAGTCCTAAGCAATCGGTGTTTGCATGCAGTTACCATTTCGTATTTTTTGTTTAGGAGTTGCTCCTTGGTAAACAGCATTTGTAATGTTTCCTCCGAGCATAAGTTACACGGATGGCGTCCTCTCGTGTAGGATTTAGCCCTGGACAGTAAGTTGCAAGTAAGATTGTATGCTATGGCATTATTTGTGTCATTAATGTCATTATGTCATTAATGTTATTAATGTTATTATTATGTTATTAATTTTATTATTTGTGTTTACAAGAAATTTTGACCAATCCTCTTGACAACTATAATCTTCCCATATAAGGAATTACCCCTTGAAAAGTTTGGCTATTTATTTATCACGCTAACATTTCTGATATAGTCCAGAAATACCCGTCGAAACGGCTTGAGCGCTGCCGTCGGGGTCATACATTTTCCTATATATATATACATATATATATATTAATAAAAGGAATTCCAACAACTTTGTCTGATTTACTTGTTCTATTTACAAACCTTTAAAACGTATCATGGTATTAGAATGAAATAGTATGTTAGAATATTAAATGTTAAGTGTTAATTGATCAAGTACGTTCATGCTTTCGCAATCTTCAGGTTCATATTCTGTGGTGACAGTCAAGTTTGCAATTCTCAACTGTCATGAGGAGGGTAAATGTTGTGCCTTATATACATTGAAAAGCGGCTCCAGGATGCTAAATGTTGCAAACTGTATTTCGACAAATCGGTGTGTAGTTTCACTGACTTGCTAAAGCTGATTGCTTTAGGCATCACGGTTGGTTGAGCATGTCTCACGACTTCTATTTGACCCTATCCAAAGCATCAATTGTTTTGCTATATTTAGAAATGATGAAAATAGCATTTTCTAGTAATCATCACCATCAACATCACTTTTAATATTATTATTGTTGTAGTGGACATGACATGGTCGTAGTCATAGTCATAGTAGGAGTAATACCCCATTATTATTGTTCATTTAGCTTGGGTTTGAATTTATCAATAACATTATTTTCTTTGATTTTTCTCTTGATTTCACCTGGGCTGTGTAATTTGTAGAATGGAAATATTATAAATATTCTCTGACCACCTGTTGCTAGATGGGTACTCACGGGTATTTGACGGACATGTGGGTCTCTGATTTGCTTTCGGTGCACACGTGCACGTTCCGATAGTGCATTTCCAGTTTAACCGACATAAAATTCTTCACAATTCGGGCATTTAATGCAGTAAATTACATTTCTGCTTTCGCAGTTCATATTTGCATTTGGGAATATTTTTCAAGTTTTTTGTGTTCATATATTGGCCGGTGTGTATGGATTGACATGTGCCAAATCGACTATCATTGCATTTAGATACAGTGAATATTGTTAAGGACAAACTTTTCTTTTGTTAGTAATTGCTTCAAATTGTTCGGCTCTCTTTTACTAAGAGTCAAGGCTCGGTCTGTGATTAAGCCTTTTAATTCATTACTTTGAGCGATGATCGGTAGGTTTGCTTTGGCAGTGTTGAAGATATGCTGGTGACATGGGTTGTGTGTCATTATAAATGGTGTAACCAGTTCTTGGTTTCTTCTTCCTTGGGTTGTCCTAAGTTGTTGTATAGGTATTTTTATAGCCCGCTGTATGCCATTTTCTATAAGTAGAGATGGGTATTTTTGTTTGAGCAAAAATTCTCTCAGTTCTGTTGAGCGTTTGTTCCTGGTATTCGTATCTTATACAATGGCAAAATTCTTCTGGCTAGGCAGTATGGGATGTTGCGTTTTGTATGCGGTGGATGGCACGACTTAAAATTCAGATATTGATGGGTGTCTGTGTGTTTATAATATATATCCGTGGTAATGGTGGTGTCGTGTTTGATTATTATTATATCTAGGAATGTTAATTTGGTACTATTCATCTATTTTGTGAATTGGAGAGATGGGTGTAGGTTATTGAGGAGGGTATTGAACTCATCGAGAGTATCTAGAGATTCTGTCCAGATGATGAAACAGTCGTCAAGGTATCTCTTCCAAGATCGTGCAATGTACTTTCTAAAGTGAGTGCTATATTTTCCTCTATTTCATGGTAGAGTTGTTGTTCTAAGTATCCCATTAGAGTGTTCGCGTAAACGGGAGCAAAGTTCATTCCTTCTCAGTGCCTCTAATTTGGATGTAATTATTTCCATTGAAGAAAAAGTGTTGTTTTCCAGAATAAGTTTGACTGCCTCTAATATAAATGGCGCTGTGAATCTAGTGGAAATCACTTCTCTATGCTTTTTCCACCCAGTATTTAGCCGCCTTTATTCCTAAATCATGTGTAATGTTGGTGTAAAGGCTTACCGCATCAAAACTAAGTAGAAGTGAATTCGTTTCCGTGGTTTTGGGAAGATGGAACAGGAAGTCGATATCATCCCGGATGAAACTGGGTATGTGAATACATACTGGTTTCAAAATAATGTCAACAAAATTGCTTAGACGGTGGGTAAGGCATGTTGGACCAGCTATAATAGGTCTAAGGTTTAAGTCTTTTGGGTGTAGCATTTAATTGTTCTTTTACTGCCAGTTGGATTTCTCTTGATTTATGGACTTTAGGTAGGCCAACATGTTGCTGGGTTTTGCCTCAACATTGGTGATGTAGTCTCTTTCCTTATCACTAAGTGAGTTGTTGTATTTTGAAGCCATGTTGTTGATCTTCTTCAGGATGTTGTGGTCTATATTTGACGGTAACTGGAAATGCACTATCAGAACGAGCACGGGTGCACTGACAGAAAATCAGAGACCCACATGTCCGTCAGATACCCCTGAGTAACCATCTAGCAACATGTCGTCAGAGAATATTTATACTATTTCCATTCTACAAATTACACAGCCCAAGTGAAATCAAGAGAAAATTCAAAGAAAAGAATTTTAATGATAAATTCCAACCCAAGCTAAATGAACAATGATAATGGGGTATTACTCCTACTATGACTATGACTACGACCATGTCATGTCCACTACCACCACTAACAACAACACCAACAATAATAATAATAAAAGTGATGTTGATGGTGTTGATTAATAAAAAATGATATTTTCATCATTTCAAAAAATAGCAAAACAATTGATGCTTTGGAAAGGGTCAAATAGTAGTCGTTAGACATGCTCAACCAAACGTGACGCCTAAACCAATCAGCTTTATTAATCCAGTGAAACTACATACCGATTGGTCGAAATACAGTTTGCAACATTTAGCATTCTGTAGTCGATTGTTACTGTATACAAGGCACAACATTTCCCCATCTCTTTACAATTGAAAATTGCAAACTTGACTCTCACCACAGAATATGACAATGAAGATTGCGAAACCATAAACGTACTTGTTCAAATATCACTTAACATTTAATATTCTACCATACTATTTCATTCTAATATCATAGTAGATTATAAAGGATTGTAAATAAAACGTGTAAATCAGACAAGTTGAAATTCATTTTATTAATATAATCTGCTATACACAATGATACACATCCGTGTATATATATATATATATATATATATATATATATATATATATATATATATATATATATATATATAGTTTTAATATAGAAGAGATTCTACAGGACTAGAACTGTTTCATTCATTAGAAATCATCAGGAATCTGGGTATCAAAAAATAAATATGGTATTTATAGGTCTCTACAAGTGGTAGGAGAGGGTGGGGAGTGGGATGGGTGCAGGTCATTGGTTGATAGAAAAGGGAATTCATTTTGTGTTTTTGCTTTTTTGTTTTTTTGTTTTTTTGTGAATGTGTCTGTTGATTTATGGCATATAGTTGATTAGTTTAAGAGAAGTTCGAAGATAATAGTAAGATATGCACTCAGTATTTTGAATCTGTCTGCAGAATTCTCTAGACCTTTGTCACTTAGTAGAACCTTAATGACTTTAGCTTTTAAAGAATCTCCCTTTTCTTTAACTCTATCGTCCATGACTGACCCCCCACTGACTTTTTAGACATCTGTTCGCTTAAGAGAAACTTATTGACAAGGAATGGTATGCCATCCGGAACCTGTTTATAGAATTCTGTCTGCCTTTGTTACTCTAAAAACATAAATAAATATAAATAAAAATAAAAATAAACTATAGCTTTGTAGAATTAGCTTTTAATGAATTCCCTTTTCTATCAACCAATGACCTGCACCCATCCCACTCCCCACCCTCTCCTACCACTTATAGAGACCTATAAATACCATATTTATTTTTTGATACCCAGATTCCTGATGATTTCTAATGAATGAAACAGTTCTAGTCCTGTAGAATCTCTTCTATATTAAAACTGTTATACTCTGCTATGTATTGAGTACCTTACTTACTGTGGTTACCTCCGATTCAACCCGGAATAACGTATATATATATATATATATATATATATATATATATATATATATATAAACATAGATATAAAAAAAAAGTTAAGGATTAAGTCAGGTTACTAAAACATTGGTCTAAAATGGTAGAAGTATCTATTAAACTTTCGTTCTAAATTCCTTATTCTAATATAACAATAATCCATTTTTTTCATTGCATGTAATTATTTAATTATTTAGGTTGTAATAAAGGTTATCACATAGAAAACATCCCGTATTACTATAACCAGGGATTCTCATACGTATCGTACTAAAGTTCTGTGGATACACATATATAGCTATATATTCTACCCTGTAATTACGTATATTCTAGGCTTTTGATATTTATCCTTAAATTTATATGTAACCTAGTGTTTGTCTGTGTAAATATATCACTGCTGATTTAGACTCTATAGTGTTTTTCTTGGATCTGATCAGTCATTATTTGATTATATCTGATATTGAATATAACATACTTACACTAACAACCCCTAACACCTTATATATTGGATGGTACTATCTAGATAACAGCCTGTAGGGATAAAGTAACTTGACCCACATGAATAGGAAATAATTAGGTTTAGTTCGATTTATTAATGATTAATGATAACTTGTATTAATCTGTATATGTAATGCAGTACTATTATTCTCTTTTATGCGTGAAGGCATGTATGAGTGTGAGATAATGAGTCTGCATTAATATATACCATCATAAAATACCTAATTAATTAATCTCACTCACATATGTTAGTCTGATTTATCTTTCCTTCTCCTATTACCTCCCTTTGTATACACCAGTCAATGAACGACGGACCTTTTCATCGTTTTCTCTCTCATGCTTGAATTACTGCAGTGTTTCCGGATGTGAAGTTTGTTATTTTGCAATTTGTACGGCCTATACTTATCCATGCTGTAACATTATTATAGAGAAATTACCTTCCTCTGAACATTCTGAAGGGGTGCAATTGTATGTATGCATATAAAGATTATTTAATTCTTTCCATAAAAATACTACTGTCACCCTTTCAGATGAAATATCGTATAAGGAATAGAATATGTTGATAAAGGTCTTCTTTTCTCCATCGTAACTATCTGTATATATATATATATATATATATATATAGAGAGAGAGAGAGAGAGAGAGAGAGAGGGGGGAGAGAGAAAGAGAGATATATAGATAGATAAATAGATAGATAGATAGATAGATACATAGATATATGTGTGTGGTGAGAGAAGAAAATAATTGTGTGCGAAAATGTATGCACAATTGTAAGTGCAATTGTAAATGTGATTGCATATGTGTATCGAGCGTATACGCATGGGGAGGGAATGTGAGATAGCTGCTGATTCAGAAGGTCATACAATAGATATTTATACATTCATATATCTCTTCGTATATATATTATACTGCTAGATGTAGCAAGAATGCCATATGTCACAGGAATTGTTACAATATATTAAAATCAGGATTCAATTTACCTCAATATCGACGAATTCTTTCTGTATCTCTATTGATTTGACATGAGTATTTATTAAATATATTGAAGTACTTTATGTTTTACTACATTCATCCAAGGAAAATAACTTAACAAGATAGTTTGTGACATTCATATATATATGGGAATACCATATAACATATACGTACTCACAGAGCCATATGTATATATATATGTATATACATATGTGTGTGTGTTTGTGTCTATGTATCCCGGTCTTAATTGGGGTCAGCATAGTATGTAAGGTACTCAATAAATAGCAGAGTGTCAATAGTTAATATAGAAATGGCTTCTACATGGCTAGAATTATTTCATTTGAAGGAAATCATCATGTTTCCTGATGATTCCCTTCGAATGCAACAGTTCCAGTCATGTAGAAGCCATTTCAATATTTAAAAACATAACATATATATCTGTATATATATCTGTATATATATCTGTATATATATATGAATATTAGAAAGTGAGGTTTTTTATACAAAATGAAAAATAACCGAGGTGTCCTACACGAATGAAAGTATAAAGAAAAAAATATGAAATCGAAAATGCAACTGGATTCTTATTTTTAAATTTTAAAACAATATGTATATTTATTTGGTTCCTTTACCGGTTTCGCAGTTCTTCTGCTTTTCCAAAGTAGTTTTGAGATGGAGGGTATGTGGTTTTTCTCACATCTGGTTGGTCTTTGAATGTTACTTGTTTTATATGGAAAAAAGGGGCTCGAAACGCCAGGTATATATATATTTATATATATATATATGAATAGAGAGAGAGAGAGAGAGAGAGAGAGAGAGAGAGAGAGAGAGAGAGACAGAGAGAGAGAGAGATGGGGAGAGAGAGGGACGAAGCGAGAGGTGGAAAAATAGGTAGATAGATCATTCGATATGCACTTTAGTCCGGCGTCAAATTTTCATTACCTGTATTTAGGTTTGTCGATTAATCTTACACACACAAACACACATTCACTCACACATACACACACACACACACACACACACACATATATATATAGAAGGTGAGTAATATTGTAGAGCAATAAAACTATGCATATATCATATAAGTAACACTCAACAGTTGGTATTTTCCTATCTACTTCTTACTATAGTATTAACACATAGATTTCTGTCATATGTAGACTTAGCACTTTTCCTATAAACAAGTGCTATTCTGCTTCATATCATTGTACGTTATTTTTATTCTAAAGAGAATACAATATCTGTCCCACGATGATTTTGTATTCGAAATACGTATAATAAAATATATGGAACTCTTATAACCATCTTTTATTTCAACTTTATTATATACTAGCATTAAAGCCCGGCGTTGCTCGGGGTCATTAAGTTACCAAAGTTAGGTTGCACCACCCATTTTATGGCAGCACTTTTTTGTCTGCCAGGCACTGGGTGAATGAATTGCAGACCTGGAAGCAGGAGCTGCGCCAGCAGTGACAATTGTAGTTTCGCCTATGGATATTATCTCTGTGCAAAAAAGTTTTGAAATGTATTGTTTCACAGTACTTGCGCAACACGCGCGTAGACTATGCCAGCCGAACAACAGAGCTGCGATGGAGTTGTTCTGCATGGTTGTCTGTGTGTTTTCTAAATTTAAGACAGTAGGGAGGGTTGTGGTATGAGGGAGACTTAGCTGTTGTTTCTAGCAGGTCTAGTGACCTCATAGAGGATATGTGTTTTCTAAATTTAAGACAATAGGGAGTGGTGTGATATGGGGTAGAGTTAGCTGCTGTTTCTAGCAGATTTAATGACCCCATAGAAGATATTTTTTCTAAATTTAAGACATTAGGGAGGGGTGTGATATGGGGGAGAGTTAGCTGCTGTTTCTAGCAGGTTTAGTGACCTCATAGAGGATATTGTTTATCATTATCTATAAAAGACAGATTGTTGTTGCTGTTGTTGAAGTGAGTGTGTATTTGTATGCGTTTGGAAAAGAGGTTTTAAAAAAGATTTATCGCTTGTTGTTGAATAAAAGTATCTGTTGCTTTTGAATAATTGTCGTTTCGTATGAAATGTAATAATTTGAAGTATAAAAGAGAAAGTAGCAAAATGTGTGGGTTGTAGATAGAGGTCGGCAGATGATATGAGAGAGTAAAACGGACAGTCACAACATCAAGCTTGGAAAGAGAAAGTAGCAGAAAGTAGGAAATTGTATAGATTTTGAATGGTAGTGGAAAGAGTTTAGCAGTTTAAATGACAGATAAAAATCGTAAAATATTGAGTTTTATCTATTTTTTGCGTAATTGTGGGTGAAATGGAAAAAAATGAGATGTGCTAAGACGCATTCTAAACTATTTCGAATACTGAATTGAAATTCTATATCGTAGATTTCTATAAGAAAGGAGCATGACCACACACTGAGCTTTATAGATTATGATATATATATATAATATATATACATATATATATATATATATATATATATATATATATATATATATATATATATATATATATA
>OZ024750.1:49569674-49597174 GCA_964016885.1 Eledone cirrhosa
ATTATATATATTTCAAGGGTACCAACACTTTGGTACGCTTTTATCAGATAAAATACAAATTGTGTTTTATAAATGTTGACATAGCCAAGGAACATACCATATATTTACTGCGAAAAGCTGTCGAGCGTCTGAATCAGTTATAAACATTTATATTTGTTGAATTACCTACAATTTAAATATCACTTCTGCTTATATATACATATATATATATATATTCATATATATATTGTTATATTTAGGGGAAGGCACATTGTTATAATATTGCCAGAAATAATAATAAAACACACACACTGTATGTTTGGATTGGCTTTGTCTTCTGTATCTTATATATCTCTGTAGTTAATTTATTTGGCCATATTGTTTATCATTGATTGATCAACGGTTAAACGTATATATATATATATATATATATATATATATATATATATATATATATATATATATATATATATATATATATTTATATATATATATGTATGTGTGTGTGTGTGTGTGTGTGTGTGTGTGTGTGTGTGTGTGTGTGTGCGCGCGTGTGTGTGTGTGTGTGTGTGTGTGTGTGTGTGTGTGTGTACCCAGGGACGGTGCTCCAACATGTCCTCAGATGTATGGCTGTAACTTGTAAAGGAGTAAAAAGAGAATATAGTCTATCACATTTCTTTCATCGCACATATCAGACATCATCAGTTGTACTAATATGTTGCCTCCTCCCGATGTATTGTAATGGCTATTCCATTTTTATGACCTAAGATAAATATTAATAAATACAAACTGGTACAATAACAACCAAACACAAACACACAGCTGTGAACAAAGATAGAACACACACATACCAAACAGAGAACAGACGCACATATGTGTTGGTTTGCGTGTGTGTTTGTGTGGATGTGTGTGTGAGTGTGTGAATGTATGTGCGTGAGTGTGTGTGTGTATGTGTGAGCGTGTGTGCATGTATGTAGAAGGTAAACACAAACAACACAAATAACGAAACAAATGGCTCAATACATGGACAAAATATATTAATTTAGCGCTTATATATATATATATATATATATATATATAAGAGAGAGAGAGAGGTAGAACACTGGAAGGTAATATCCCTAGTGGTAGAGCACTCAGTCCATGGGACGAGTTATCTAGAAGTGGTAACACAACAGTTAGTCCACCATTTTGAGAACAATTGTTCACCTCAGCGGAACCTCAGGTCGTAATGGTCATGGGAATACGGAATAGGAAGGACAGCCGTATGAAAGTGCATGCGCACAAACGGTCACTTCACCCACGCAATGAAAAGCCAAGGGCGAAATATGTAAGGGAGATAACTGCTTTGAAAGACCCAAAAGTAGTTCTAGTTGATAAGAAAATTAGGATGTTGTTGTTATACAATCCGGAGTTTGTAGTTATGTAAGAGGTCTTTCCACATATGTGGACAACATATACATATTTATATATATGTGGGTGTGTGTGTGTGTGTGTGTGTGCGTGTATCTGTGTATGTGTCTGTGTGTGGGTGGGTGTGTCTGTCTCTGTCTGTGTGCATGTATGTGAGTGCGTATGTTTCTGTGTCGGTGTGTATGTGTGTGGGTGCGTGTATGTATGTAAGTGTGTGTGTGTGTGTATGTGTGTATATGTGCCTGGGTGTGTGTATGGGTGTCTGTGTTGGTATGTGTGTGTGTGTGTGTCTGTGTGTGTATGTCTGTGTCTCTCTATGTGTGTATGTTATATGTATTGCTCTATGTGTATATATGCATGACTTAAAGTTTCAATTATACGCTTACACGTAATATATATATATATATTGTTCAAATATATATAAATACATTTTCGGAAAGGAATATATTTGTTCAGCTTGAACTCTCTGATGATCGAAGCGTTTATTTTTATCGGATTAGTTAGTTACTACTGTGAATATCTACTATAATATTCAATACTAAGTAGAAATAAATAGTTAATGTACATGATCCACAAACACACATATCCGCACACATAAATATCAATAAATATTTATATTTATATATATGCGTGTGTAGTAATGTATGCATACGTACATACATACATAAATACATGGTGGCTGCCAACTCGTTTTCGAATACGGCCACTACTTTATATCCACGTAGGAGAACCCCTACCGATGCGCTGAACGAGTGTGACTTTTTAGTCCAGCCAGCGACTTGACAACTGTGGTACATATACTACAATTGTGACAATTATTGACACATAGTGCTGGGACCATGGTACCATGTGACGACAAGTGCAGAGAGATCTCCAGATATAAAGCAATGCCTGTGCCGTGAATCTTTTATAGTGAGCAAAGGCACTGCACAAAGCCAGCCCCACTCTCTTAACCAAGATGATATTTTTTACCAAAATGAAGAATAAGTCAACATCATTGGATACCATCAGGGTTGCCGGTGTTATATCAGAGTTTTCCTTCTCCTAGAATTTTGCCTTGACAAAGGCTCAGGGGTCATCTCTCCCGGTGATTTTGGATGGCCATTGACTCTTAAGAACTCCTTTGACAGGTTTTGTTTTTAGTCCTGCAGGATGTCCAAAGTCACCCTCCTCACCAAGAAAACTTGGTGGGGTTGCTAGTTTAGTCGCCAACGACCCGGCGATGAGACAGGTTGTACTGGGAAACATGTTACCAGTAGCACCAACTGGAGACCTGACATAAATACATACATACTTACATACATGCATAAGAAAACAATGGCTCGCAACGTGTTTGCTGTGCCTGTCCTACCACCAACGTTTGGAATACTCAATTCGACGATAGACGAAATCGGAGCAGTCGGATATTGGAACTCGAAATATACTAAACAACACCGGAAACTTCCACATTAACAGTGACATGGACCGCTTTTACTTGAAACGTAATCAGGGAGGCAGAGGTCTAACGTCAGTCCAGACCGCATTTGAATGTCACAATCATATCCCTCCGACAATATCTATGGACCTCAAAGCGTAGGAACCCGTCTCTCGAGTAAATATATGTGCATGAAACAGATAAGATCATGAGAGTTGGGGAGGAACACCTCGACAAATATTCCCTGTGTGATAATCAAATCTCACACCCAGGGAAGTTGCTCAGCAGTATCACAGTGAATCCATGGATGAAAAACTGCATGCTTATCAGCAAAAAATCATGCATGGATATATTGCCTGGAACGTATAGAGTGAGAGTAATATAGATAAACAAAGTAGTCTATCTTGGATCAACAACCGCTATATTGGCTCCCACTTTGAAGGATACGCTTTTGCAATCCAATAAAAGTAAATCAACACGAAATACCTGTAATAAACTTTGCCAAACATTTCCTGCTTCCATGAAACAAATCCATAAAACTGAATACATGCTGTAACCCTCTCTCTAACACGCTTATTCACTCTCACTACTACCCTAAAAAAACAATGAAACCACATACATGTTGCAACACTCTCTCTCTATATATCACACACACACACACACATATACATATACATCTAAAGAGAGAAACGGGAGATGTAGAAAGAGAGAGAGAGGGAGTGAGATAGGTCGTTATTCAGAGAGAGGTACAAAATAATCAGATAGAGAGAGAGAGAGAGAGATAGAGAGATAGAGAGAGATAGAAAATGGCGACGAACGCTGGTTCACACACACACACAAACACATATATATATAAAGACAGAGAGAGAGAGAGTGAGTGATAGAGAGAGAGAGATCTGCGCATTCTTTACTGTTCTCCATTCTGTAGAGGAAGAGAGATAGAGGTGGTATGAGTGAGAGAGAGAGAGAGAAAGAGAAAGAGAGGGTATGAGAAAAAAAGGAGAGGGTTGAGAAAGAAAGAATGTTTAAACAAAGAATCGCTGCTTTCAACATTAACGGGATCATCTGAAATTAATTCAATCTATGAACGCAGAATTAAATATTTCGAGAAACGTTCCAACCGAACGAAAACAGGAAGACGATATTTTGGTTCGTGAAGACGTTCTCTGGTAATGAACGGAAAAAAGCGAGGATAATACGTCGTTATGTGGACCGAAAAGAACAATTTCATGCAAAGACAAGACCAAGTGTATGGCATAAATGGAGTCGTTAGACTAATATTCTATTTAAAATAACAGAATCATTTCCAGCTCCCGAGTTTAAGAATGTTCTAAATAAAATTGTAAACGAAAATGACAGAAGCTATTAAAATAGTTGTTTCTACTTTTGGCACATGGCCAGCAATTACCCAGGTTAACTTTGCCTTACGGGATCGATGAAATAAAGTACCAGTAATACACTGATTAATTGCTGGCATTGTATTCGATAACATGGCTGACACGGTCGTTTACTTGATAAGAAAGACAGTACACAATCTGACATTATTACTAATACATATAATTTGATGTGTAGAGGTTTAAATTAATTAGAATATTATTTGTGGTCTAATTAATGTATGAAGCAAAATAATTTTTATTTCGTTATTTTATGTTTTTCGGTTGTTTTTCCTTAACACAAATGCAATAAAAATGTTATAACAAATTCTACAAATATGTGTATAGATAGTGTGAACACAAAATATTCCTTTTCGTTTACGAAGTTTTCCACTTTGGCTTTATAAACGTGTAATTATGTGTAAGTCATTTGTATGCATATACACACACAGTCACACATACGCACGCACAGACAGGTATACATATTACATATGTGTGTTTGTGTGTGTTGGGTGTGCGTGTGTTTGTAGATCGTGTATAATGAGAAAGAGATTACATGAATAAAAACCCAATTCAAAAGTGTGTAAATCGTAAATACTTTATTTATGTAATTTCGTCTAGTTTTCATATACAAACATTTGTGTGATGATTGAGAAGACATCAGCACTATAATATATTCATACTACTTACCATCGACGTTCTAAGTGCCTGTAAGTTGAACAGTCTTTTGTGATGTGTACGAATGTTAGAAACGACTATAGCGACGTTTTGGTGCTAAAATGCTTTGTGCATAATTTTCATGTACTTTCGTTGAATGTTTCTTTATCCGTTGCTGATTTGCAGAAGGAAATGTGGGATTTCATATCATTACGTGCAAATCTTTGAAAAGGTTGACAGTGTACATAATAGGTGGAGCGTTCTCAGTGATGATACTTCCTCCATTTACAAAATTCTAGATATTTAGTAGATTTGGCAGGGATGAATTGTAGATGCCTTATGTTTAGGTAAGTATCCATTAAGATCATCAGGATATTATGTCTACTATTATGAATTTGCGAGACACTGATCGGCTTGAGTTATTAGATTTCTATTTTGCATTTGAGATGTCTGACAAAAGGAAGCGACCGAACATAAAGTAACAGTAAAAAGGTTCGTGTCTTGTATATGCTTCTGCTTCGTACTGACATTCGATAAAATGGCTGACACGGTCGTTTCTTGATAAGAAAGACAGTACATAATCTGACATTGTTACTAATACATATAATTTGATGTGGAGACGTTTAAATGAATTAGAATATCGTTTGTGGTCTAATTAATGTATGAAGCAAAAGAGTTTTTGCTTCGTTATTTTCTGTTTTTGATTTTTTTCCTTAACACAGATGCAATAAAAATGTTATAACACATTCTACAAACATGTGTAAATATATCAGTGTGAGCACAAACTATTGATTTTCGTTTACATAGGTTTCCACTCTGGCTTTATAAACGTGTAATTATGTGTAAATCATTTATTTGCATATACACACAGTCACACGCACGGACGCACAGACATGTATATATATTATATATACATGTGTGTTTGTGTGCTTGTGTCTGTTGTGTATACGTGTGTTTGTAGAGCGTTTATAATGAGAAAGAGATTACATGACTAAAAACCTTATTCAGAAGTGTGTAAAACGTAAATAGTTTATTTATGTAATTTCGGCTTGTTTTCATATACAAACATGTGTGTGCTGATTGAGAAGGCATCAGCACTATAATATATTCATACTACTTACCATCGACGTTCTAAGTGCCTGTAAGTTGAACAGTCTTTTGTGATGTGTACGAATGTTAGAAACGACTATAGCGATGTTTTGGTGCTAAAATGATTTGTGCATAATTTTCATGTATTTTTGTGTATTTCTTTCTGTAATTCAGGAACGGATTCAAATATTTCTTTATCCCTTCCTGAATTGCAGAAGGAAATGTGGGATTTCATATCATTAAGTGCAAATCTTTGAAAAGGTTGACAGTGTACATAATAGGTGGAGCGTTGTCAGTGATGATACTTCCTCCAATTACAAAATTCTAGATATTTAGTAGATTTGGCAGGGATGAATTGTAGATGCCTTATGTTTCGGTAAATATCCATTAAGATCATTAGGATAGTATGTCTACTATTATGAATTTCTGGGACACTGATCCGTTTGAGTTATTAGATTTCCATTTTTGCATTTGTGCTGTCTGACAAAAGGAAGCGACCGAACATAAAGTAACAGTAAAAAGGTTCGTGTCTTGTATATGCTTCTGCTTTGTACTGGCGTTCGATAAATGGCTGACACGGTCGTTTCTTGATAAGAACACCAGTACATAATCAAACATGTGTGTGCTTATTGAGAAGACATCAGCACTATAATATATTTACATGAATCTCTGTCGACATTGCTTAAGATCTACTCAATAACTCTCCTGGCTTTAATCGTAATTTCTGGAAGCATTTTCTCACAACATCTGAACCGAACACGATCTGTTATATTAACTTAGACACTGTCTCAGTTGACATTTTGTTAAATCTGTTCTAATCAAACTGGCTAACTAACACTTCGGGAAACTGATACTTTCATCGAGTCTGTTTTCATCTGATAGAAATGTCAATGTAAACACATAAACACACGCCTACAGAGAGGCACACACACACACACACACACACACACGCACACACACGCGCGCGCGCACGCATACACATACACATACACATACACATACACGCACACACACATATATATATATATATATATATATATGTATACAAATACTGTCGAGTGCTTCTAATCTGTTGTAAAAATGAATTCGTTGAATAATCAACGAGCCATATAAACTTTTCGTTATGTATATATAGGGCGGTGGATTGGCAGTATCGGTAGAGGGTCGGACGCCATGCTTTCCAGCATAGTTATGTCCCTTTACGATCTGAGTTCAAATCCCGCCGAGGTTGACTTTGCCTTTCATCCTTACGGGTTCGATAAAATAAAGCACCAGTAATGCACTGGGCTATTGCTGGCCTTGTGCCTAAAGTAGAAACAGTTATGTATATATATATATATGTAGGACTGCGAGTCCGAGAGTGCGTATGTGTGGCTATGGTTTTGCGTGGTATGTCCACGTGTATGTGTACATCTGGAAATGTTCAATCTAGCACATTATAAGCCATTTGTGGAATATTGTTGATGGCACTTGATTAAGGTGCCAGGCAATTGAAGATTAACCTCTACACATGTGTCCATGTAATCTATATTTACTTACCATTCACATTTCACGCTGTATCATAAAAAAAAACATACACTATTCAGCATTTATACATGGTATACATTCAAGCTTCCTATCTTAATGCCACATGCATACATGTAATCGATTACATGAGAGGACTCCCCCCCCCCCCGACAAACACAATGAAGAATGGATTGTCGAAAGGTTAAATCCATTCCTTCACTTTTACTACTGAATAACAGTAAAAATCGTGCATGGGAATAAACACCAGAAACATGCTATTCACGGAACATAACATATCTCATATTTAAAAGGATCTCTCTTACAGAATACATATT
Source organism: Eledone cirrhosa (assembly GCA_964016885.1). Classification (NCBI taxonomy): domain Eukaryota; kingdom Metazoa; phylum Mollusca; class Cephalopoda; order Octopoda; family Eledonidae; genus Eledone; species Eledone cirrhosa. The sequence continues at coordinate 49,577,438 of OZ024750.1, forward strand.
AATGGTGTGTCTTTCAACCAAAAGATCGTAAAGCAGCTTTAATACCTGTGGCAGCAACAGAGTAGTAATAGATTTATATACGCTATAAAAGCTACGCTCATAGATTTGCATCTGTCGTATATATATATATATATATATATATATATATATAGATACATTTGCATCTGTCGTATATATATATATATATATATATATATATATATATATATGCATTTAACTATTATGTGTTACCCCGTATATATATATATATATATATATATATATATATATATGGCATATAAGTGTGTGTATGAGTGTAAAGGTGCGAGGTATACGCGGTGAAACCTCAAATATCTGCTCCTGATTAAATATCTATGTAACACACAAGTGCACAACTTCTCACACACACAGCGTATAAGCACACACACACACACAACATACGCACGCACACACAACACATACCCACGCACACACATCACATACGCACACATACACATCACATACGCACGCACACACAACACATACACACGCACACACAGCATATACGCACACGCACGCAACGCATACGCACACACGCACAACACATACGCACACATACAGCACATACGCAGGCACACACAACACATACGCACGTAAATACACCACATACTCACACATACACTACACATACGCACGCACACACAACACATACGCATGCACACACAATACATACGCACCCACACACACAACACATACGCACACATACACAACCCATACGCACGCACACACATAACACATACGCACACACGCAACACATACTCACGCACACGCACATGCATACGCACACACACAAAACACATACGCACACACTCACAACAAATATGCACGCACATGCTCACACATACGCGCACATACTCACACAACACATACGCTCACACAGGCTACACATCGCACGCACACACAGCACATGCACACGCATACACAACACATACACACGCATACACAACATATACACACGCACAACACGCACGCACGCTCCTACACCACATACGCACACACGCACTACAAATGCGCACGTACATACAACACATACACACGCACACACAATACATACGCACGCACACACACAACACATGCGCACACACACACAACCCATACGCACGCACACACACATCACATACATACACACACGCAACACATACGCACGCACACACGCACATACGTATACACACACAACACATACGCACGCACACACACATACGCGCACACACACACATCACACATACGTACGCACACACACTCATACATATAGATAGATATATATGGGCACGTGTGTGTGTGTTCACCCATGTGTGTGTTTGATATACGTGTGTGTGTGCGTGCACTCATGCGTGTGTCTGCACACGTGTGTGTTTTTGTTATACGTGTGTGCACCCATGTGTGTGTTTGATATACGTGTGTGCGTGTGTGGGTGCATCTATGTGTGTTGATATATGGTTGTGTGTGTGTACATCCACGGGTGTATTCGAGTTCGTACGGTGTTTGTTGTCTGCTATTTTTGATTCATCACCTAATTCACTTTGCTTCTTTTTGCTTTTTATTCAGCTGAGAACATTAGCTAAAAATAGGTTTCTGATTCACGCAATATCAATTGATCTTTGGCATATCGATTGATTTTCACAGCGATAAACAGTCAATTAAATATATTTAATACATTTCAAATCATCTGATAACCAACTATGTATCTATAATTATTTCATAAAGTAGAAAAAATATACAGGTCGGAATAATCCATTAATAACAGGAGTAAAATCAATGTTTATTATGTCATTCTTGTGTGTTGATAATTGATTACCCTTCGATTTCAAGGAATAATTCATCATTCATTATATGATTAATTTCTGGAGGGGCATATTTATATTCAATATATACGCCATGCTATTAATGTGTTTCTGCAATTAATTTAGCAACTAATTATACTTTCACTGAAAATGTAAAAACGCTTCGATTATATATTTATATCTGGTGGATTCTCCCGTTGTATATCGACATATGAGGGTTCAACTTATGTGCGTTTGTGTGTTTAAATGCCTTAAAGTCCAGTTTAGTTCAGCTGTTGATTTACACACCAGGCAGGCTTTCAGTGCAGATGACAGGATCTTTAGAGGGGCAGGAAGGAATGTCGGAAACCTTGGTGAATACGATTGTAAAACTCTTTCAGGCATTTATGTGTCTTGTGTTGAAGTTAATATACGCACATACGCTCTAACACACACACATACACACACACACATACACACTCATACATACACATATGCATATGTATGTATATATGAGGAAATATTCTACTTTTCTATGCTTAACATAAGCCAAAGTTTCCGTGTGGTAGATCAAGCATCTTTTATTATATATATGTGTGTATGTAGGTGAGTATGTGTGTGTAAGTATGTGAATGTGTGTGTGTATGTGTGTATGTGTGTTTGTATGTTTGTATGTGTGTGTGTGTTTGTGTGTCTGTAATTGTTTAAATAGAAAATAAAATAGCCGAATTTACTCATCAACAAATTATCTATATTCCTCTTGGCTTTTGCATTATTGGTTTTGTCGGCGGCTCGTAAATTCTGGCAGAAGTGCCACTGGTGTTTTGGTGTCAGAATGCGGCATTTGGATTCAGTATACAGATCTGTCTGACAGTATTAATATTCCGTGCAATATCCAGTCCTTCAAATCGTGTTCTATTTATCAACTACGAATGGATAATATCCAGAGTTAACAGTGATGTGAACACAATGAGTCTGTACAAATGCTACAAATCATTTTTTCTCCTCCACCTATCCGGCGACCAATACCTCATCAAACAGTACATCTTATTTTGCAATTCTTCGTTATTCTTATCCTTGTGTTTCAGCCTTTAGACTGCCAGCATGTTTGGACACCAGCTTCAATTGGTTTAGCTAATAATAAGGTCTCCACTGTGTGCCTATTTTTTTAGTCTGTTACTAAATGTCTGATACATTTTATCGATCCGCTAAGTGATATGGCATAAGGAAACACAAACTTAGAAATTTCATTCAAAAGAATTGGTCAATCCAATAGAATACCCGACAAATCCCTAAATTTCCATGAAGTAATATTCTAGCTGAAACCAAATATCTGCGTATCAAAATATAACAAGATATTGTAATTTACAATCGTATTACACAGCGGGAGTGTCAACATGTAATGTTTATTTTCATTTGGATTAAAACAATATAATATCTCATCTAAAATAAACTATCTATATTGAACTAGAGTAAACCACAACGACGTCACATTTTGTATATGAGTGTGTATGTGTCTGTGAGTGTGCGTGTGTGTGTGCGAGTTCGTTATGTACGTTAGGCCTCATATAATTAAACACAAACACACACATCTACTAATACAGATGCATGTGTGATGACAAACAGGTGTGCGTGAATGTATGTCTGTGTCTGTCTTAGTATATGTATGTGAGAGTATATGTGTGTAAGAGTGTATGTATGATTGTATGTGTGATACTTTTTGTTTTCATTTGTATTAAACCAATAGAATACAACACAACGACGTCACATTTTGTATATGAATATGTATGTGTATGTGAGTGTATGAGTGCGTGTTCATTAGGTACGTTGTTAAATACACTCACATCTACACATACATATATATATATAGCGACTACATTAAAAATGAGGTGAACAGTTATGCGTGTATTTGCGTGAATGTATGTTTGTTTGTCTCTGTCTTAGTATATGTATGTGAGGGTGTATGTGTGTGAGTGTGTAGTAACAATACATTTACAGATTTTCATTTCTAAATTCTATTATCATTACAATTTTGATATTTTAAAAATAAAATATAGATATTTTGAAATAATTATGCGAAAATAGACATATCTTCATATTTATTGTTTACTAATCTGAATAAGGACAGAAGTAACTCGGGCAACGCCGGGAAATTCACCTAGTATTATATATATAAACAAGTCGCAAAGATCAACAAAGGTAAAAATACCCGTCAAAATACATTTATATTTCACAGCGATACTTACCAAAGGAAATATGCATTTACCCTCTAACCCTAATACTGAGAGCACCGAGTTCCATCTTTATATATTTAAAAGCAGCTTTAATGCTGGTTGTTGGTGGTTTGATCTATTTGTCTCCAATGCATATATGTCTTTTGCATGTTTAGGAAACTTAGATGTTGTGGTAAAATACCAATTAAACAGACTGTCATGTGCACTGAAATATACGAAATGTGTTTAAATCTAGAGTGTAGAGGTATTTATGTCCGTCTAGTTCGTTTTTATATACATATCAATACATACACATATACGCGCAATCATATATAAAAAATATATATATGTACACACACACAGATTAATATATATATACACACACACACACACACACATATATATATATATATATATATATATATATATATATATAAAAACATATATACATGTATATATACATATATATCTAAACATATATATATATGTATATACACACACACACACACACACACACATATATATATATATATATATATGTATATATATAAACATATATATATAGATGTTTTATATATAACTGAGTGTGTGTATGTAATCGCACTGATATATTGATTATTATATTATTTTAGAGGCCCTCTCATTGAAGTAACTCCTCACGTATATAATTGGATAAAGATTAGAACTTCTGCCTGCTGTGACGAGTGGGTTGCTTCAAAGCATCCAATATGTGATTTGTTGTGATTAGTTAAGATGTAACGATGAAAATTTGTTTACGGTTGAAAGAAAATTTGATCAAAACTGAAAAAAACGTTTACGCAAGCGTTTGATGTTGGAGTGTAAGCATTATGTGTAAGCTGCAGATACTTAGATCTATAACGACGTCTGAAGGAGAAGTTAGTGAAGAAATGGTTGTTGAAAGAATTTGTGTTTGAAGAAAATTTGATTTGAAGTAACTGAGTGATAATCAGTGTTCAAAACTCCGAGTAATGTTATTGATTTTATCAATCATTCTAAACACGAAAATTAGAAAAATGAAGATTGGTAAACACGCCCTAAGGAAATATATTTAGATTTATCATCAGAACTGGGGTTCGAGTAATATCAAATACTGTAACTCTTCGATTCTTTGCAGTAATTATATTTTGCATAAATTATGTTGTTTATATTCTTGTTGTTGGACCTCTAAAATGTCTACCGATAACTGCTCTAGTTGGTTCAATCAACGTTAGTATCTTATTATGAAAATTAACTTGAAATTGACTAAGCATGAATGTAGTTATCGGGGAGATAGAGCATGATTTAATATTTGACAAATCGGCTTCTCGAATTAGAGGCACAACTCATTGTTTACTCGTTTGGTGGATTGGAGTAACATAGAATGATATCCCATACACAAGAACGCAACGCGTCATTGGTTCGGGAATCGAACTGAACATTGCAAGCTAAATAAGCTTACCGCTAATATACATAACTGGTATATTCATATATCGTACATATTGAACGATTAAAGAGTGGTATACATATATATATATATATAGGAATGTATGTATAGTATATTTGGTAATATACCGTATGTTTATTTAAAAACATTTAGAAGACCATACACTATCAGTTTTAAAATAGTGATTCTGTTACTTATTTCTTTTAGGTGAAAGAACGGAGGGAAATTGACAGTCTGTTTGATGCTGGGTGGCGTTCATCAGAGCTACGCACTCCCCTGCTTCGTATCATCTTACCCTCATAACTACGCATTGTTTATAATGCGCTGAAACATCCGTGATCCGTAGTAGATAACTGATGAATGGGAAATGTCTATCGCTTGTTTGTGTTTACAATATATATATTGAGAGTCAGTAGTTAAAAAGATGTTCTGCTTGAAAGAAGACAATGACAGGCAGCACTGGTTGGAAGTGTAATAGGTATAATTAAGAAGCACAAGCAAAAACATATCATAATCTAGAACATATATTGGCAAAAAGTTATAAGCAAGGCAAATTGGTATACGATGAAGGAGTCAATACAATCAATAAGGCATGTATCAGGAGAGAGTTATAATGCAGTTGAAGTACACATATTTTGTGTGGGGTGTTAAAGCATGTTACAATTGTTATAAATGTTTAAGATAGTGTCCAATTTGTTAGAGAGGCATGTGGTGATAATGTAGGTATTTGTTATGTAAGGTGTAATGCAAAGCACATGATAGAGTTGGGTATGTGATTTTCTTATAATTGTTATCTATTTACATTTAACAAACAAACACCTATTGACTATATATGACTTAAAATTATCCCATCGTTAATAACTGTGCGTAAAAAACAACATACACACATACATACGAACTACAACATAAATACACTTAAATGAAAATCACATGCCCAACTCTATCATGTGATTTGCATTACACCTTACATAACAAATACCTACATTATCACCACATGCCTCTATAACAAATTGCACACTATCATAAACATTTATAACAATTATAACATGCATTAACACCCCACACAACATATGTGTACTTCAACTGCATTATAACTCTCTCCTGATACATGCCTTATTGATTTTATTGATTCCTTCATTGTACACCAATTTGACTTGCTTATAACTTTTTTGCCTGTGTTTTTTCGAACTTACGATATTTTTTTGCTTGAGCTTTTTAATTATACCTATTACACTTCCAACCAGTGCTGCCTGTAAGTTTGTTCTTTCAAGCAGAACAACTTTTTAACTCCTGACTCTATACATGAAGCCTTTGACACTAATAACAATTATGTACCCTAAATGTTCTAAATGTCGAGGATTATAGCTACATGTTTCGACATTCCTTATGCTCCGATGATTCCAGACTTCCCACTGGAAGAAACAATTGTCAGCTAATAAATGTTCTAAACTAAAATTTGATCATTTGAACACTTTGTGAATATATATATATATATATATATATATATATATATATATATATATATGAAAATAGAGAAATTAATGTGAGTAAGAAACCAACAGTATATCATAATTTATATGTGACTATAACGTCAATATGAAAAATATTTAACGTAAGATATGGGAAAATAATATATTTAACTATTACACACACACACACATATATATATGCAAAAGTTCTATTTAAAGTTGTTGGGATACATATATATATATATATATATATATATATATATATATATATATATATATATTTCAATTTAGTAGTCAAATAAAATGATTAAGCTCTAAGAAAATACTTCTGAGCATTACAGTACAATTTAAAAAAATATGATCAACACTGATGTGTTTTTTTTGCAAAATGACAATATTTTTTTAGCCAGATAGAAATACCTTAATTCAAGTACATATAGTCCGCCTGTATCGATCTACAAAATATTAAATATTAAATCTATACTTACAGACGTAAAATGGCAACTGCCTGGTGCCTAGACAAGTTTAAATTTCAAAATTCAAACCTTTTCAGCAGATCGGTCAGAACTTCAAAACATAAACGGAACTTCAAAACATAAACATAAAAAAAAAATTAAAAAAAATTATTGTCATTTTGTAAAAAAAACACATTAGTGTTGATCATATTTTTTTAGATTGTACTATATATATATAGAAAAGGTAAACATAAATAACAATACAATGAGTACAGTATATGGAAGGTTAACACTTGATATAGCAGGAAGATATATATATATATATATAAAGAGAGAGAGAGAGAGAGAGAGAGCGAGAGCGAGAGAGAGAGAGAGAGAGAGAGAGAGAGAGAGAGAGAGAGAGAGAGAGAGAGAAAGAGAGTGTACTAAGACAAACTAGGCAAGAAGAGGAGATTCCGTTATTCGGTTCCCTAACACTGTTCTGTTACAACGCAATCCGAAACCGCTTTCTATCAATAAATATATTCAAGAGCTATTTATATCACCAACTTCAATTTTTATTAATAATTCGTATTACATAATGTTATTATATAAATTTCTATATAATAACATAAATAATTCATACCCGTCTAACGTTTCACCTTATTATTGTATTATTTTTATTATTTTATGCCATTTTCTAATGTCTTCACTTTAAATATGTGTCATTTGAATCATTCATCAACCGATTGTTCCCCTTCTCTTCACCGGATTAATTCTGTCATTTAAAATTCCTAGCGAATTATACTTTTCTATCTATCAAACGAGTTGTTCAGTGTATCTAGTGAAAAATCGACGACAAAGATTGTGATTGCCTACGAAAGCAGTCAAGCGAAGAGATAGGATTCTTCGCATCCTAAGAGCGCTAAAAACATTTGACATTGACATATTGATCTTTCGAGAGAAATCGAAGCAAACTTACACGTGAATTGTGTAGTGGAGTGTTTATTTGGTAGACTCTTAAATACAACTTATTTGATATAAAGACAACCTAAAAATTGCTGATATAAAATCTGAAACTGGATCGTAATATTATGGGTCTGGTATCAAAACATTTTCTGTAGGAATATGCTTATATATTGATACGTTGATTATTTATATTCTTTACACTCGGTTATCTGCTAATGTTAGTGTTCAAAGACACTTCAAACTTCACAGACATAGATATAACAGAAATACATACCAGATTTCGTATGAGTTTTTCTGGAACTATATTCATAATTGCTATGATGAATATGATACGTCTCTTATATATTGAACGCAGAAATACTCGCACGTATATATAAATATATATATATATATATAGATATGTATGTGTGTGAGTGTGTGTGTGTGAGTGTATGTGTGTGTGTTTGTGTGTGTGTATCTGTGTGTGTGTGTATTGATATATATATATATATGTATGAATAAACATTTAATATAGAAATGGATTCTACAGGACAAGAACTGTTTTATGCGTAAGAAATCATCAGGAAATCCCTGCATATATTAAAACGTGTATATACTTTACTAATATATTGATTACTTCACTTACAGTGGGTACTCCCGTTTGAACCCGTATCCCCCCCCCTATATATATATATATATATTTTTTTTTTCAATCACATTTTTCAATCACGTTTCTCAATCACATTTTTCTATATGTCTGACCCGAATTACTTGGTCGTTTCTGTGGCAGTGCGGATGACGGTTTAACCATCGTCTCAGTGTGTTTGGCCTTTAACGTATGTTGTTTCTCTGGTTCGTCAGAATTATTGAGCGCTTGCCACACATCTCGGAAGTTGTTTTTCGCTAATTCCAAAGCCGAAATACGATTTTCGCTAATTTATATTTATATATATATATATACATATATATATACATATACACAATAAAATGAAATACACAGATACATGCGAATACATACATATACATGCATATACACACATGTATCCCTGAATTTGTGTGGTGCCAAACTTAACCGGTCTTGCTCCATTATTAATAGGAACCAAAATAATCTCAATGAATTAGTTCGACTCAATATCAGAGCTATATAATATATCATATAGAAAGAAGAAACATTAGACATAAATAAACAAATATATATATACCCAATATTCTTTGACATCCTCGACTGCGCAGTTTCGTGGCTACTTTGCAAAAACATTACATCATAGAGATGCAGTATTTATGTAAGGTCTGCCAACTTATCAAGAGAATACCTCTTTTAAATTTCAAAACACGTCCGCAAGGCGTGAGAGAGAATCCCGGAAAGGCGGAAGGGGAACCTATCACGTGGTACAGTGGTCAAGATACAGAGTTAAGCCTCTTACAACCAAGAGAAAAAATACCACAAATGGCGAGGTGGGTAAGGAGGGCTAGAAGTGTAAATAGTGTAAGCTTGACAGCATTCACTATACTTCTGTGGTTACTCTACAGTAGGGAATTATAGACAATAAAAAGAAATACACAGATACATGCGAATACATACATATACATGCATATACACACATATATCCCTGGATTTGTGTGGTGCCAACCTTAACCGTTGTTGCTCTATGATTAATAGGGACAAAATAATCCGAATGAATTACATTGACTCAATTTCAGAGCTATATAATATATATCACAAAATTACTGCATCTCTATGATGTAATGTTTTTGCATAGTAGCCACGAAACTCCGTAGTCGAGGATGTCAAAGAATATTGGGTATATATACTTTTTTTATTTGTGTCTAATGTTTCTTCTTTCTTTATAATGTATTATATATATATATGCAGCAACGATTTAATTTCAAATATATGTATATACCATATTGAAGGACATTTATTCTAGTTAATAGAATATCATTTTATTTTTACTATAAGAAAATAAGAGTGATAATGTCAAATATTGCATGACTGGATTATTACATTATAATTGAAGAATGTCAATATGTGTGTGGTTGTGTTGTGTGTGGCTTTGTGTATGAGTGCATGCCTCTCGCTGCCTCCTTCTTTTTCAAATGCATATCACATTAAATGTCATCATATTATGTCATTCACTTCGTCGAAACATACGGGGAAATTATTATTGGTAACAGAAAAAACCTTTGCGTGAACTCTAAACGGAATTCAGGCTTTGTATAAGCCAATATTAAGAGAATCTAATATTCTAAAAAAGGAAAATTAGCGTAATCAAAATATCCTAAATTTGGAAATAATTAAATATTAGAGACGGTTCCATTCACCCAATAAATTAATTTCCAAGGATAACATTCAATGATGAACTAATAATATGTATGAACAGAAACAGAAACCCAATATCGCATACTCAACGAAAGCAGATGCGAAAGTAGATGTGAACATCAGTATAAATAGGTTAAAGGAAGTCATATATCAAGCAGGCGCGGTATTTACAATGCCGTATACCTCAGATCTACTGATATACAAATTTAAAAACCAAAGTATATATATTTGTTTCTACTTTTGGCACAAGGCCAGCAATTACCCAGTGTATTACTGGTACTTTATTTTATCGATCCCGTAAGGATGAAAGGCAAAGTTAACCTCGGCAGAATTTGAACTCAGAATGGCAAGGGCCGTAACTCTATGCGTCAAAGCATGGCGTCCGACCCTCTACCGATACTCCCAATTCACCAAAGTATATATAATAAAAGACAAACTACTAGAAATATAGCAAGTAAAACAAATTCCGTCTTAATCCTTAAAAATAACAGTAAATATAAGACACAATTGAAATAAGTCAGTGAAATAATTAATATAACATATAGACCTAAAAGTAAAGAAGTATCCGGAAACAAGGAACCTCTACAGCAACTTATCCATGGTAAATCACGATTAACCTGTCGTTACGGTGACACTGTTCAAAACCCACAGAGATTATCTTAGCCTTCCATCCTTAAGGGGTCGGTGAAAATAAAGTACCAGTAATACACTGGAATCGATTTAATCGACTGTCTAAATCAAAAATCATTATTAAGTGGTAAGTAATTCAAAGAACAGGAACAGATCTAGAATAATTCTGAGGTGTATGGACAAATATGAAATCACCACGTTTCGCCTTGTTCTAAACAACAATTATGGAAGGATCTATTAACACAAAATGTAAAACATTCGTTACATCAGCCAATAACTATATAAAGCAGGAAAAGATAAATTTTAAAATGTCTAATTGATTTATTGAACATGCTCTTACATAAAATCAGCAACCATATTTTACAACATATCTGTAAGAATAGAAATAATATTCGATCACGAAGATATAAACATATCTAAGTCTCCCCAAATAAAATAACAATATTTATTAACATATGTCTGTACATAAGCTGTATTTCTACAGCTTCCAAATTCTTAGAAGCTATAAATACAATAGCAAAAAAGTAATTTCAAGAAGAGAAAGAATGATGTAAAAATTCACATATAGTTTTACAATCACTGATAACAAAACCAGAGTAGAATATTACATTCATAAAGAAGTTCTGTGCATGACAGAGATTGATTAATAGAAAGGTTTTTATCAGTTTGTACATACGGGGATAGAGGAAGAAGTAATAGCAGGTGGAAGTGTAGTATCAATACAATATGATACATTAAACGTGTTATTAGTAAATACAAATTAGTAGAATCTGTTTTAGAGATGAACTATTCAGGGTTCCCTTTCTTGACACCCTGAATACGCGGTGGAAACTTTGTTGCACAACATGTTATTATGGGAGTTCAATAAACGATATTTTGTATACGCACGACCTTATGTTGGACACTATATTGTAAAATACAGGCAATATTCGTATAAATATACGCATTTTACTTAAAGTAGTTCTATGAAATTCGGACAAAATGCATCAAAATAAAAAGTACACGTATAATAGTATCAAAATAGAACCTTACACAACCAATTCTGTGAATACATTGGTAAAAATATAAGAACGATGCAGAATAATGCTTTACAATCTGTATTTGTGGCTTCCTCACATGGCACATATACATTTTATTAACCGCAAATTGAACATGGATACATTCATCAGGTAACTACTTCGTACATTAAGAATGGAAACACTGGATACACTTCTCATATCATTAATAATAATAACAATAATAATAATAACAATAATACATGTTTATATTTTGGCACAAGGCCAGCTATTACTCAATGCATTACTGGTACTTTATTTTATCGTCCTCGTAAGGATGAAAGGCAAAGTTAAGCTCGGCGGGATTTGAATTCACAATGGCATGGGCCGTAACACTTTGCGTCAAAGCATGGCGTCGGACCCTCTACCGATACTACCAATCCACCACATTTATAACAGTAATTGTTTCTACGTTAGGCACAAGGCCAGCAATTACCCAGTGCATTAATGGTACTTTATTTTATCGACCTTGTAAGGATGAAAGGCTAAGTCAACCTCGGCGGGATTTGAACTCAGATCGTAACGGGACGTAACTTTGCTGGAAAGCATGGCATCCGACTCTCTACCGATACTGCCAATCTACCACATTTATAACAGTAATAATACAAATAATAATTGTTTCTACTGTAGGCACAAGGCCAACAATTACCCAGTACATTACTGGTATTTTATTTTATCGACCCCGTAAGGGTGGAAGGCAAAGTTAATCTCGGCGGGATTTGAATAATACAACTAATAATGGCTTCTTATATAGGCACAAGGCCAGCAACTTTAGCGGAGGAGTATGTTGATTTAATCGACCCCGTAAGGATGAAAGGCAAAACTAACCTCGGCCAGATCCGAACTCAGAACGTAATTGGCCATAACTCTATGTTCCAAATAATGCTGTTTGACGCTCTAGCGATTCTGTCAATCCACCGCTTTTATAATGATAATAACAGTAATAATAATAATAATAATATTAATAATAACAATAATAATAATAATAATAAGAAGAAGAAGAAGAATTGGTGGTAGAATCAACCACCTCCCATACTTGAAAAAGATCACATCTCAATCTTGTGGAACTTTAGCATCAAAACAGACCGAAACATAGATGCAAATAGACCTGATATAATACTGAAGGACTTTAAAAAGAGGGTATGCCTGCTACTTGATATGTCCGTTCCAATAGACAAGAATGTATCTATAAAAACATTTGAAAAATTGAGCAAGTATAGAAATTGGAAAAATGTGGAAATTGAGAACTAAAACAATACCAGTGGTTGTAGGCGCTCTGGGAATGATACCTAAGGTGTCTAATGATTACTTATCGCAAATACCAGGAAACCCGCGTATAGGAGAAATACAAAAGATAGTACTAATGGGAACTGCCCATATACTAAGGAAGATTCTGTCAATATAAGTACATTACAAGTCTAAACACCTAAAGATGCATGTGTGAGTATGTATGTTCTGTCTTGAACATGGCGGACCTTCTTGTCTCTTGAGGTCACTGGTTGTGACTTGGTGATAACTCGTATGAACATAAAGCAAGATAAATGCATCTATAATAATAATAATAATAATAATAATAATAATAATAATAATAATAATAATAATAATAATAATAATAATAATAATGATTTCTTTATTAACCACAAGGGTTTACATAAAGTAGACATTAAGGACAGTGCAGGACAATGCAGGACGGTACAAATGGGCATTTCTGCGTGTAAAAAACAAAAACAGAGGATGTAACAAAAATAACAATGAAAATAACAATGAAAAATTCCCCAATAGGGGAGAGACTTCGGAGGGACATTTGTGGTGAAAGCCCAGTAAAAAGCCACAATGACCCTGACCACCAAGGCAAGTGCCCTCTCCCAGTTTTCCACCTTTAATTTACAGATATATACTCAGAGTAGGCCCATTCACTCGGGCCATTCTTGCTTCTCTCACCCATCTTTCAACAAAATGCTGGGAAGAGAGCACTTCCCTCTCTACTCTGATTTTCCTTTTCAAATGAAATTTGAAAAAGTCAATCAGAGCATCACCGAAGAGGTAAGTGCTCGTCTTCAGCCCTTTCAAACGTGTCCACCATACTATCTCTTTCACCATGGCCACCAGGCAGATAAAAACTGCCTGCCCTTCCCGGCTAAAGGAGGAGGGCGGGGCAATCCTCACGATGGACTCAGATGATAGCCGGATCCGTCCTAAACGCGACAGCAGGTATTCGACATAAACCCACAAGTCAGCAATTTTCGGACACTGGACGAGTGCGTGCAGGACGGTTTCGTCGCCCTGCGCGCATCTCGGACATGCCCAGCTGACGGCACCTCCATGCCTGTAGAGTTTATCCCGAACTGGCAAGGCTCCTCGGTAGCACTGCCAGGCCAGAGATTTCTGGAAGTTGTCCATAGGCCCTGGCCCGAAAGTTCTTCCGAAGAGATTGGCTAGTTGATTTTCGTCGACGCCTAGAGTTTCCCCAAGTACGTCATCGCTCTTCCCCTCCACTAATCCTCTATAGAACGCCGAGGTGGAGTTTCCACCGATCACATTGCCCGATTGGTCGAGGGCTGTGAGCGCCTGAAGACATTCCAGTCTCCAGGCGCTCCCTCTCGGTCTTCGCTTGACCCAGGACTGCAGCTCCGTCAAGGAAACGAGCTGGGGAAACACGCGCCTAGCAAACGGCGACCACACCTGATCACCGTCGAGGAAGAGGTGGAGATGTCGTAGCCTGAGCGCGTGCCTGCGCATCATCAGCCACGGCATGCCCAGCCCTCCACGTAGCGCGTCCCTTCCACAAAAAGCGAAAGAGCAAACGCTCCAGCGCAGTCAGGCGGGGCTTAGGACAAGGTACGACTGTCAGACGGTAGCAGATGACGGACGCGATGTACGCGTTAGCCACCTCCGCTCGACCTTTCAGGGATAGCTTCCTCTCCGCCCATTTCTGGGTGAGAGAAGCCACCCTGCTCGTCACCTCGTCCCAATAATAATAATAATAATAATAATGCAAATACGTGACCTATAGTAAGGAGCCAATGCTCAGAACTGTACTGAAGGAGGGGACAGTAGGCCAGGGGATGTCCAAGGAGGAAATAACATCAAGGAGGAAGAGCAGCCTTAAGGGAAAATCCCTTCATAGTACCTTCTTTGAGAAAACTGAATTTAGAGATCCACAGACATGGAACTGGTTGAGAAGAGGAGACCTCAAAAAGGCTACAGAAGGAATGCTAATGGCTGCGCAGGAGCAGGCCCTCAAAACGAAGTGGTTGAAGCACCATATTTACAAGGAGGAGGCTAGCCCACTGTGCAGGATCTGTGGAGATAGAGAGGAGACTGTGGCTCACATTGTGTCCGAGTGTAAATACCTAGCCCAGACCCACTATAAGGGCTGGAGACACGATGTGATGGGCAGGGTGATCCACTGGCACCTGTGCAAAGTAAACAATTTACCACATTCTGAGAAATGGTATGAGCATAGGCCAGAGGCGGTGATGGAGAACAATCAGGTGAAGGTGCTATGGGATTTTAGGATACAGACGGACAAAAAACTGGAACACAATAGACCTGACCTGGTGGTTGTGGACAAAGAAAAAAGATCGTGTCTGATTGTGGATGTGGCCTGCCCTTTCGACACGAGAGTGCAAGAGAAGGAGAGGGAGAAAATTAACCGATACCAGGACCTAAAGTGGGAGATGAAAAGGATTTGGAACTGCCATGAAGTCAAAGTGATCCCGATTGTCATAGGCGCACTGGGGACTATCTCCAAAAGTTTCCAGGGATGGTTAAAGAAAATCGGCCCCTTCACGCTTTTTGGAACGCTTCAAAAGGCATGCTTGCTGGGAACAGCAAGAACCCTCCGATACGTCCTGAATATCTGAGGCTGCAGGTAGTGGCTTGATATTCCTTCCAACGGACTTTCCAGTTAACCAACATCAATGAGTGAGATTCAAGGAATAACAACAACAATAATAATAATAATATAATAATAATAATAATAATAAAGGAGCGATGAAGGTATCAAAACATATAAATAGACTGGGTTAGTGACTCGATCAAACAGATGACAACAACAACAAAAACAACACCAAAATAATGATGTACTTATATCTCTAAACTCTCTCAAAATGTTTAGTTTAAACAATGTCAAATCTAAACTATAACATAATAATAATAAGTGCTTCTGCTTTTGGCACGGGGCCAGCAATTGTCACTGTCTGTTGCAGGTGCTTTGTCGTGTCGGCCACGTAAGGATGAAAGGGAAAAACAATTATAGAAAAAATTATAGTCGAATAATTATAGAACAGAACAGAGACATAGGCAAACGCTATAATGGACACGAGATTCAAAACTTTTGAACACAACAACCCCTACTTCCCTTAGCAGCAGCAGCAGCAACAGCAATGCAGGTAACCAATGTTACTGGCCTTGTAAAACGAAAAACGCAAAAGAGAAAAACAAACAAAAAAGGGAGAAAGAAAAAGGAAAGAAAAGCTAAGTCAGACATTCAAACATTACTATGAAACATGTGTTTGTTTTTGGTGTTTTTTTTTGTTTAGGTTTCTATCTATTTGTTTGTTTGTTAATTTATGTCCGTCTACAGCGTGACGGCACCACGCTAAAATCACTGGGGGTGATGAAATCACCGGTAGTTATGTAACCATACATTCACCAATCCTCGATATGAGTGCTTAAATGTCGAAGCCAAACAGTTCGAATAACGCTGAAGTAGAGATTGGAATGTCATGTGACAGACACTCACCCAGCAGGTACTCCCTGGACCAGCAGCAGGGACCTGGCTGTAATCCAAATACTGCTGGTGTTGGAGGAAGAGGAAGATGGAAAGGGACCATAACCAACTGGACGAAAGAAATGAATAGAGCTGTTATGCAATGTTACCTGAAGAGTAACCCCAAGGAAAAAGCTATAGAAAACGAATGCATAGCATCCGGAACGAGATTGGTCTATTTAAATTAGATGAACACGAATTGGCCGGGCAGGCTCGGGTAATAAGAACTAATGGGTGGATAATCGAGCTGGAACTGGAGGAACAGAGCAGAGAGATTAGGTTCGAAATGGAGAGTGGAGTATGCCAGGCAAACGAGCCAGTGGGAAATGAAGGTGAAGAGGTTAAGAGAACGGCAATCATCCGAAGCAGACAATGATCTGAATGCTGAAATAAATAACATCTAGAACAAAGATGCGGCCATTGAGGAAATGAATGCTGATGGGCTAGGACAAGATTTGGTTGATATCCTAAAATTAGTGGTAGATGAAATGAACAATGATAGTGGGAAACCTATGAATCTAAGATTTGTAGACAATAACAAGTTAAAAGAAACAACAGCTAAGGTAAACAAAGTCATCCCATACCTTGAGGTGAGGGGCCTTCACCAGTGCAACAATATCTTCAAAGCAACAGCAAATGCTGTGAGGAAATTACTTGACATAAAAGCGAGAGGAAACAACAAACAAGACAGATCAGAACCTGGTGGAAGAAACGACTGAATGGTCAAATCAGGGAAATGAGAAATGACATTTGAAAGTTTGAGGCCCTACTGAATGGGACACTAAAAACATAGAAACTAAAAATAGACTGAAAATAAAGTACAAAACTAGGAGAAAAAAAGCTAAATATTATCATACAGGAACTGAAGCAACGCATTTTGGCAAAGAGTGCAAAAATTAAGCGATACGAGAGCAGAGTCAGTCAGTATAGACAGAACCGCATCTTTGACAACAACCAGAAGATATTGTTTGGACAGCTTGAAGGGAAAGAAAGAGGCAACGACTTGATCCCTGAGGCGGTACAAACTAAGACATTATGTAGAGGAATATGGGAGCAGGATGTTAAACATAATGACCAGGCAGTGTGGATTGAGACAGTACAAAAGGAGATTAGTGAACAGCTATACCAACAAACTGATTTGAGTATCACAGTTGAAACTCTTAAGGGGCAGGCCAAAAAAAGTAACCAGCTGGAAATCACCTGACCCAGATGGTGTGCAGGGGTATTGGATTACAAATATAACATCCCTCCACCCGAAACTGACAACCATGTTCAATGACTGCTTGATGTCAGGTGAGGTACCAGAGTGGTTGACAAAAGGTACCACAGTTCTGGTAATGAAAGACCGAATCAAGGGTAATGATGTTACCAACTATAGACCTATCACATATGTGTCCGTAATGTGGAAACTGTTGACAAGGATTGTGTCTGAGGAAATCTATCATCACCTCCACACAAACAACTTGTTACCGGACGAACAGAAAGGATGCCGAAAGAAGACCCGTGGTACAAAAGACAAGCTACTTATTGATAAGATGGTAAAGAGGATTTGCAAGAGGAGACACACTGGTCTTGCCATGGGATGGATAGACTACAAAACCAATTCGACTTGGTGCCACATTCGTGGATCACCAAAAGCCTAGAGATCTTAAGTTGTCACATAACATCAGAGACAGTTGTTGAGGAAAAAGTATGAAGTACTGGGAAACAGAATTAACATCGGGTGGAGAATCCTTGGGAGGCGTGAAGATAAAGAGAGGTATCTTCCAGGGAGATAGTCTGTCCCATCTGTTGTTTGTCCTTGCCCTGATGCCCCTGACCATTATACTGCGAAAAGTGAGAGCAGGATACAAGTTGGGAAAAGGAGAGCTTACCATCAACTACCTCCTCTTCATGGACGATATTAACCTCTTTGGGAAGAGTGAGAAGGAGTAGGATGTACTTGTTGACACTGTCCGTATTTTCAGCAGTGATATATGCATGCAATTTCGTATTAATAAGTGTGGAGTCCTAGTGTGAAGAGGAGTAAATTGGGCAGAGCAATGAAATCCAGGTACCAACAGGTGAGATGATAAAGGAAATTGACACTGAAGAAGGATACAAATATTTAGGTGCTCTGGAGGCTGATGACAATAAGAACAAAAATATGAAGGAATTGATAAGATCTCAGTATATTAGGAGAGTAAGGAGCGTATTAAAATCACATCTAAATAGTAGGAATGTCATAAGACCAGGGAATTCCCGTGATGTGTCTATTATTAGGTACAGTGCGGGAATTCTGAAATGGAATATTACTGAACAAAAAGAAATGGATAGGAAGTCTAGGAAGCTATTCACTATCTACAACATGTTCCACAAGAGGAGTGATGTCGATAGACTCTACTTAAAGAGATCTGAAGGTGGAAGAGTTCTTATCAGCATCGAGGAGTGTGTTCAGATGGCGAAAAGCAACCTGCACAAATACATGACCGATAGTAGGGAGCCAATGCTCAGAACTGTACTGAAGGAGAGGACAATAAACCAGGGGATGTCCAGGGAGGAAATAACAACAATGAGGAAAGCAACCTTCATGAAAAATCCCTTCATAGTACCTTCCTTGAGAAAGCTGAATTTAGAGATTCACTGACATGGAACTGGTTAAAAAGACGAGACCTTAAAAAGGCTACAGAAAG
>OZ024750.1:49602174-49619674 GCA_964016885.1 Eledone cirrhosa
CTGGATACATTTCCTTATAATCTTAAATAACACGTATTTATGCAAATGATTTATTCCCTTCGTAAATGCAGTATGGCGGAATAATTCAGAAATGTTCTTCTCATTCCTGGCGTCCTGTGTTCAGTTCTACTGAATGTCATCTAACACAAGTATTATTTATGAAGTTGAGAGCTCGGTCGCATATGTGTACGCGACATTTTGTGGAGGGTAAATGTATAGAAGCTCACCGGATTGCCTGTGACTGTATTTCAAAGATCCAGCCTTGCCTCAAACAGTAAAAAGCTGAAACCTCCAACGGATTTCGTTAAGACTACACGTGTCTGTGTAATGTACAGTCATGTACAGTCATGTACATGTTAATTGCATGACAAGACTATTTGATTGATCGTATAACTGGAACAATTACCGACTTATATTCCATTTTCCTCCTTTATATGCGCCCTTAAAATAATTTCAGAAATTAAATGAAGTGTTTAGTTGTCGGACTTAATACGTTACGCATGACACGCAGAGGCTGGACTGTGCAAGCTCACAATGTTCTTGAATAAAATGTTTATATTTTACCCATGCTGACTAGTCAACCTCAGCACAGTCATTCGGACTTCCAGAAACAATAGTCACATTTCTTTCAAATTGCAGTATACCATATTTCAATAGGAAGGTCCTTTTAGATAATATTGTCCACGAAATTAAAATGATGATGAACAGGGCTGGAAATATGATGAATAGGCCTTTTAAATATGTACGTTCGTGCGGTTAAACAATAATAATAATAATGACAACAACAACAATAATAATAATGGTTTCTTATATAGGCACAAGGCCAGCTATTTTGAGGGAGTGGAACGCCGATTAAATCGACCTCAGCGGGTGACTGGTACTTTATTTTATCGACCCCGTAAGGATGAAAGGCAAAGTTAACCTCGGCGGGATTTGAACTCAGATCATAAAGGGCCGTAACTATTTGCTGCAAAGCATGGCGTCCGATCCTCTGCCGATACTGCCAAATAATAACAGGACGTACTATGGATATAATGTAGACAATGCACACGACAGTCAGCTAGTTTATATGGATGATATAATGCTGGAAGGTTTACTACACACAGTGAAACATTTCCGTGATGACATCCCTGTGAAATTTAGACTGGACAAGTGTACAAAAGCCTCATTCAAAACAAGGTTGCTCTCTAACGATCAATATAGTGTAATAGACGAACAGGCCACCATATACCAACTTAACAATGAAGAGTTCTACAAATATATTGGAATTAATGAAGGAGATGGAATCCAGTGTGCAATTATGAAGGAACAGATAAGGAAGGAATACATAAGTTGAGTGAGACTGGTAACATATAGTGAGCTAAACACTAGCAGTCCTTGTTGTAACATACAGCTTTAATATCATAAACTGGAAGCTGCATACAAAACAGCAGCCATTGGATTGGATAGCTACCTCCTCCACACCCGTGATGAAATGATTAAAAAAACAACACTCAGTAACCAGAGGCAAGATATTTCCGGCAAAAACTGATCATGGAACAATACATACCCATAGGAAATCAACAAATGTGCTGCACAGCTAGCTACGACTGTGAAGATGAAAGCACAGAAACTCCAACCAGAGGAACTAAGCCGTGAATGGAAAGCTAAACGACTACATGGTAGATTCCCAGAACGACGTTCTGACAATAATATCGATCAGCAAGGCTCACTATCCTGGATCAGAAGTGCTGGTTTGAAAGCAGAGACTGGGGGACTGCTAGTTACTGAACAAAAGACCAATCTTAAAAACACTCGAGCCTACAGACACATACTAGTGAAAGATGTGACTAGTCCTCTATGTAGAAGATGTTAGAAACATGAAGAAATGGTAGATCAGTTTATCTCCAGGATTCCAGAGCGGCAAAAACTGATTATATAGAAAGAAACAATAGCATTGATGCTTACCACTCTCGTTTCATCGAAACATCTAATAAATGGGATGAATATCAACTGAAAACAATCATGGAAAAGGCCAGAAAATCCATCTTGTGGGATATGTTTGAGATAACCGACCGAGAAAACGCTGCCAACAGACCAAATATTATTATAGAAAACAAAATAGATCGGATATGTAGCCTTATAGATGTTTCCGTCCCAGCTGACAAGAATACATCTGTAAAAACAATGGAAAGACTGTCAAAATACAAAGACTTGGAAATATAGATATAGAGGTTCGCCACAAACACTATCCCTGTTGTAATAGGAGCATTAGGATTAAAATACCCAAATCACCAGACCTGTACCTTAGCATCATTCCCTGTAATATATGAGGTACAGAATATGGCGCTACTAAGAACAGCACACATTCTCAGACGAGTTATATCTCTACAATGAAAACCTCTATTGGCCCGGTTCAATAAATGGCACCATCACGGTGACGCCGTCGGCACAATTTGACACGTTCGGGTGGGATGCCTCTCAACGTCTCTAGTCTGTGCAGTAATGGCTCTAGAGACAATATATACGAAAGGGACGAGAAAGGAAAACCTTGGTGGACAAAGCGCATGATATTGAACAGTTCCGAAAGGTCACCGTTCACACTCACCACAAACCATAAGTCTCTATGCGTAGCAGCGATCGACCCATTGTAAAGGAGCCCAAAGCCGGCCGAGCTGAGGACGACAACCAGATATTTATGGTCGAGCCGATCGAATGCTTTCGATTGATCTAAATAAATCAGGGTGTCCCCCATGCCAGGTTACAGAGCTAACCCCTCCACCATGTAAAACATGAGTTGGCAGATGTCATGGATGGATCTGTCTGGAATGGCGCATGCCTGTGCCTCTCCCACTAGACCGCCGACAATATGCGCCAACCTCCTGGCTAATACCTTTGCCAAAGTTTCAATCCCTGCATTCATCAGTTTTATGGACCCTCAAATGTTCTACGTTGCCCCCATTTTTCGGGTCTTTTCTCGGCAGCATTACCGCTCCACGCCTCACTGAACTGGGAATCCTCTCGATGCTGCAAGATGCATAAGACGTCTGCCAAGAGATCACCAAACGAGTATGGCTTATAAACGTAAAGTGTTTAGGGCAGACTATTCAAACAAGGTAATTTACACGCAACCGTCATTTCTTCCCTTACCTCAGCGTTGTTATCGTCCTTTCGAAGCAATCCGCCCCCGAGAGCCCCGGCAGACCGTCGGGGTAGGGACCAAAAACCATTCATCGATACGGCCCGCTACTGCTCCCGAACTGTTGAGTGAAGTACTGCTGAAAGGCCGCACACATCTACTCAGGATAGACTAACACTCGCCGGTCATGATAGGCCAAAGATCGGATGGTGGATTTGTCGTTCCCCGTGCATCCTCCACCCGAGATCAATGAACAGCTTTTGACAGATGAAACAAAAATTAAGGATAGCAAGAGGAGGAAAACCAACTTGACCATATCATGGATTGATTACCGCAAACTGTATGACTTGATTCCACACTCTTGGATTATGGAATGTGTTAACTTATTTGGTATTGCATCAAATGTTGAGCCATTCTTAAGGAAAAGTATGAAGGAGTGGAAGACTGAACTGACAGCAAATTTAGGTACAATAGAATTCAAGAGAGGTATATCAATTTAGGTACAATAGAATTCAAGAGAGGTATATTCCAAAGGGACATCGTGTCAGCACTGATGTTTGCACTGTGCATGATACCACTGTCAATAATCTTGGGAAAAGATAAGACAGTATGAATTCAAAGTTCGCCAGCAAAAAAATCAAAAAAAATTAAGCACATATTATTCATGGTATGAATGAATCCCAACTTGTTACGCTCGCTCATTCATACTGTATATACATTTAGTGTTGACATCAGAATGGAGTTCGGATTAAGAAAGTGGTGTGTTAATATTGAACGGAGGCAAACATAAAAAGCTTCGAGGGGTTGGTGCTGCCATCAGGAAAGGTTATGAAGCAAATAAGAGAGTAAGGTTATAAATACTTAGGGATATTGGAAGTTGATAGGATAATGCAGGAGGAAATGAAAGAAACATTTAGGGTGGTATACAAGTGCCAACTGTACTTATTCCGAAGTCAGAACTGAATGGACGAAATAGGATGGAAGCTATCAGTACATGAGTACTGCTCAAGAACAAATATTAAGAACTAATTACATCAAGCGCAGAGTAGAACACACAACAGAAAGTGATAAGCGATAAGTTTTTTTCTTTCAAGGGACAGGCATTTGAAATACATGTGTTTATTTATTTATTCATAACTAAAACGCCCGTGGTATCTAATGCACTCTTTAGTTAAAAAACAAAAACGTGAAAGAGAGGCAAAAGAAGAAATAGATAAAAATAGATAAAAAAAACAAAGCAGCTATAAGATTATGTAGCGTACAAAAATGAAATTATAACGTGATCCATATAACAGGTACAATGTGTCCGAACACGGAAAAGCGGAACTCCCACTGTCATAACCCCCATTTCTCTCGTCCTCCCCACCTCTCTGTATAGTGAGCAAATGGGGGTCCCGCGTGCTGGCCGCCCCACAGCCCCGGCGGACAGAATTGGAGAAGGCGTTTCACCGGAGGATGGTAAAGGAGATGCGCGGGAAGAGCCATTATGAATGGAGAAACCGTATGGTGTATTACTAGTTAATGTACACCTTTAGCTCAGAAAGAATATAAGGGACGTCCCAAAAACATTGCAAGGATAGTCCATTGGGCACTTTGTGGCAAATGTGCATTTGACCCAGCAGAAAAGTGGTATGAACATAGCTCTGAGGGCGTTATAGAAAATGTTGATGCAAAGATCCTGTTTGACTTTGAGATAGAGTGGCCATGAGAATAGGCATTAGATATCAGATATTGTATTAGTTGAGAAAGAAATCAATGTTGGATCTTAGATTTAGCCTGTCCATGTGGTAACAAGGTAGGCGATAGACATGACAGGTTAGCAGTTTAAGTAGTTTTGACACTGAAAGGGGGTGGTAATATCAAAAATAGTTGGACCTTTGGGAACAGTGAGTAAAGTTGTTGAGAAATATATATAACAAATAGGCATTGCAATATGGATGGAACACTTACAAACATCAGCATTGATTGGAACAGCTCGAATACTATGGAAGGTACTCGAAATATAAGGGGTGTTATACAGATAGTGAACTGCTAACACTGTAAGCTGAGCGAAAAAACAACAACATCAACAACAACAACAACAACAACAACAACAACAGCAACAACAACCACAACAGCGGAAACAGCAACCATAATAAAGAGAAGAAAAATAAAAACGACAACATCACATTTAGTACCTAGATGAAATACTAGGCTGTTTATATTTTCCATACATTTTCCAACCCACTAGAAAAGAGAACATTTCGTTTATATCCTTCGTTATCTTCTCCTGGTTTACATATAAATCAATACTTGAGCTGCTGCTGTCTATACAGCAGCAATGTTCATGGATCGGCTGACTTAAGAAGTATTCAGCACATATCTGATGTCGCTGGTGTAGTGAGCAATCTTTAGTGCTAACTGGCCTTACACTTTTACTGTTGCGTAATGGAGAAGCAATGGTTGCGGAATAACAGGAATACAGAACACCGTATGGTATTTCGTTAAGGATTTGCACATTCTATATAATTATATTCTATATAATTATATGTTGTACAGAGTGGAATGACCAAACGAAAGCAAAGTATCTACGTGATCGAATTAGCTGCCAAATATAGCAGCCAGATTTACACGTTGCATCCATACATTCTTAAAATAGGAAGATCCAGTTGGATATACGCTGTTTGTATTGCCTTTGAACATGCATCGACTCAGCTGGAGTTGAAATGATGTTCATAATCTACACGACAATAGAAATGTTAATTAATAGTAATTATCAGATGCGAAACCATCTAAAATAATGAGGCAGGTGAGGTGGAATATGCTGCACTCTAGGAAATCGAATGAAAATACATTTAACATAGCAATGGAATTATATTAAACCTGTGATATAGAATATAAAAGCTACGAATATCTCTGGGAATCGAACATATACTGATAACCTCGTGGTCCTATTTTTATTCGTCTATTTGAACTTCCAGGACGTTGGAGCTGCAAAAGAAATAATCTGCTCCAACTCCGTGTTAGCACTTTTTTTATTAATTGAAACGAGGAAATCCTCAACAATAAAAGTAAGCGTACTAAGCAGTATATATGTCCCTGACACTACGGGACATCTCCTGTGAGACACTAAATGTCCGGTTTGTAATCGGGGCATAGTCCTATCCAAGCACACGTTATTAAATCTTGCAGCCAATCGTCTTCGACAGTGAATGATTGACGCCGTCCAATAAATATTATAATACAAAATAAGAAATATATTTTCTAAGCTATACTAAGAAAAATAATGAGGTTTTTTGGTTATTAACTTCAAAATGTTTGCAAAAAGAAAAGCAGTATGACTACAGGACGGAAATATAGTGTGTGTATGTGTGTATGCGTGTGTGTGCTGGTCTCTGTGTTTTACGTGTAAACACATTTTAACAAGGTTAAAAAGAGTGATAATAAAATTAAAACAAAAGCTCCTCAATAGGGTGGAGTTGTTTGAGTTTAATCCATGGAATAAAAACCTCCATAAAACCACGGATGCCCTTATCTTTAGGGTAAGTGCCCTGTAACAGTTGTACTCATCCAATCTACGGGCGCACACTCAGAGCGGACCCATTCACTTGAGCCATGTTCGCTTCTCACACACCTTTCAACATATTGCGTTAAAGGCAGCACTTCTCTCTCTCCACCCTGATATTGATTCTCAGGTGAAACCTGAAAAAGTTAATCACATCTTTCCAGCGTGTCCACGACACAACATCATTCGCCATGGCCACAAGGCATATAAAAACGGCCTGCCTTCCTTGACTAAACATTGGCGGCGGGACAATCTTCACGATGGATACCGTCGATAACCAAATGTGTCCTGCACGCGACGGCAATGCTCGGGAACTGGACGACTGCGTGCAGGACGATTTCGTCGCCATGTGCGCATGTAGGACAGATCCGGGTGACACCACTTCCATGTCTGTAGAGTTTATTTAGGACTGGCATCAGCTCCTCAGTGGTACTGCTAGGCGAGATATCTCTGGAAATTATCCATGTGACCTGGACCGTTTGTCCCAACACCCCCCACCCTAAAGACTGGTTAGCTGCAAATCTCTCCCTAATGTTATATAAGTTTTTATTGGAATCCATACTAACCACAGTGTTTGGAGCACTTAGAGGATGCAGCTGTCAAACATCGCTCCCTCTTTCTCAATGTCTTGACCTCGTGTTACAAGGGTTTTTGGGTGTGTCTGTCGTTGGTGGTATATGCGTGTGTTTTCTTTTGTTTGGCATGATTTGACTGTGTTGTTAACGATTGTGGAGTTGGTGATGCTGTGGGGGGATGTGTTTTGTATGCAAGTTGGTGCGTGTGGAGCTGAATTTGTCTTTCTTCTTTTTCTGCGTTTTTTAGTTTTGTTTTTTAGATGTTTGTGGATTCCCCTCATTTTCACTGAGAGTTGTGGAGGTATTGATGTATGGGGACTGTGTCAGGGGGAGTGGGAGTATGTTTACAGGTGTGGGAGAATTTGCTTCGAGTAACTTTGAAAGAGGCGGAGAGGAAGAGTTTGTTTGGGCGACAACCTGGATGGTTTTAATTGTCCTTGTTGTTGTTGCTGTTTTTGATCTTGTTGCTAATGGTACTGTTTCGTTTACTGTTGCTGTTGTTGGAGCTGGTATTTTCCCTCGACCTGGCACGGTTGCTGGCAACAATGCAGGTTTGTGCCCTCTTGCAGTTTTCAGTTGGCGGAAAAGGTTTGGTAGGTGTGTAGCTACACCACATACGAAATAATTCAGCCTTTTCCCTCGTTGACCATCAGGATTTCATAACCGTCCGATAATTTGATGTGATTTGAGATGTTCTTCATGTCTTCAGGTCTGATTTGGAGGATAATCTTCAAACCAGTCTCTGACCAGTATCTCTCTGTGTGACCTTGACATCGAATAGAATGTCAGGGCCCGCTGAGCCTTGCATTTCAGGAGCCAATATAAGTCCTGTCACGGCGGATTCCTGGGCACACGGACGCTTACTATCCTCTTCCCCATGTTGGACGCATATATCTAATTATTTGATCCCTTTTGTAGGGGACCACATCATGCTTTGATACAAGGGCCTTCGTTCTGAAGAGCACCAAGGTGTTGCCAAATTGTATGGCACTTATTGTTTATATACACATTGTTGATGCATTTCAGTACCACCTCAACCTGCCCTTCAGAGGCTGTCTCAGCATTTTGTCATTTTAGTTAAATGTATCTATATTTCAATGTTCTCCTCTCTTTTGCTGCCATCACCTCTTCCGGGACGTTATGTTGGCCCAAGTTTTATCTCTAGTTATAATATTTTCTGCCTGGGTCAAAAGTTCTTTCTTCTCTGTTAAATCAACATTTTGATAGATTTGAGATTTTGCAGCTGTGAGTGCCAAAATAATCTTGTTGTTCACGTTGTTGTTGCTGCTGGTAAGTGTTGTCGTTGTTTGTATTGTTGTTGGTAGTCTTCATGTTTGTGTTGGTTTCATTGTGGTTGCTGTTGTTGCTGCCGTTGTTGCCGCGGTTGCTTCTGCCGTTCTTGTTATCGTTGCTGCTGATGCTGTCGCCGCTGCTTCTACTTTTTTCTGGTGACAGTGGCGTTGTTATTGATGTTTGTAGTAGTAATGGTGGTAGTGATGAAGACATTGTTGATATTTCTCATCCGAGCACCGCCCGAATCATATCCGTGATGTACCCTCTTTTCCCGCCTTGGCAGTAGCTTGAGTACGGTGTACCGCCCATTTTGTTTTACAAAAAAAAAACAAAAAAACAAAAAACATTTATCGTACAATTTCAAATTGAAAGTTCACATATTTCTTGCAGAGTCCATTCTTCGGGACAAACACTGAGGCCTTATACTCCTTTTTTAAGGAAAATGTTAAACAAAAATAAATAAATTGATGTACACAACAAAACCTTATGAGCGTAAACAACCATGGCGTAACGTTCAGAGACAAATAATAATAACAATATTAATATTTCAGTATACAAACTGTTTAATATAAATTCTATTCCGTATGCTGGCATCCTGTGCCTTATTATTCCGTGTCCAAATATAACATCATCTACTTATCTGTAAATCTAAAGCTATTTATGAAGACGGCATGCAGCCCATCAAATATATTTCACATAGGAACATGACTGGATTTATTCTTAAATAATTACACTATTAATATAAATCCTATCTTTGATGTGGGCCGTAGATTACCAATATAAGCCAGCATGAATAGAAATAAAGGTGGAAGAAAATAAAACTGAATCTTCGGAGTCTTCAAAGTAAACGTCATTTACAGAACGTACGCTTTCAACTATAATCTATATAAAATTATTTATGTTCTTCATGAATATTTCACAATAGAATTAATCCGGCTTTGATACTTAAAAGATTGTGCAACAGGGAAGTTATTTATTGTTGCTATTTTAATGAAATGTGTATTATATTTATCACATTTTTTCATGATGTGATAAATATCTGAAATTAGTATTGTGTTATTGTTTATTACATTACTGCCTTCTACCCGAACAATGAATAGAAATTCTGTAAAAAAGACCATGCGTCTTATGACCTACTAGATATAGGAGGTAAATATCCATGAATACACATACTAAAATAATAACAATGTAATATTTTATTGAATTGTTTGCAAAATGTATTGTTCTGCATATGCCAGGAACTGTATGCATGTGTAATAAAACTTAAACCAGAGCCGGCCAATGAATTACGATTGAAAATCAGTGAACGAAACTGTTCGATCTCCCATCAGATTGACTGTCATTCAAATGATTCGTCTTTTCAAAATGCGTGTCTTGGTCAATCACCCTAGGATATATGTTAAGGATGTATTTATCTGGGGAATGCTCAGTCACGTTCAAGTAAATTTCAAGGAGCAGGTTATCCCGTTCATTACTTGAATCAAGAGCAGCATTTGCTATAGTAGACAACGGAGTCCAATCAAACACACACACACACATATACATATATGAATGTATATATAGTGTAATTGGTCATTCACTGTATGCTTCAAAGCATTTTGAAGAACTTACGCTATTGTTTTAAAGTAATGAGTGTGTCACATGTCACTTACTTCTTTTTTCAACAAACAAAGGGAGATGAGATGACAGATCTCTGTTCATACTGTTGGTATTCCTCTGAGCTTAGCACTCCCCTTGTTTGTTGAACGTTATGAATGTTGGATTATTATCGAATTCCAGTAATAATCAGGAACTGATTATACAGATCGGTTGCCGGTCAAGCAGAACTTGAAAATGAGAATTGGTGCTCTGAAATTAGTGACTATGTCACTTACTTCATTTTTCAACAAACAAAGGGAGATAGCTGACAGATCTATGTTTCATACTGTTAGATTCATATATAATTCCAGTAATAATCAGGAACTGATGATACAGGGCGGTTGCCGTCCAGGAATTCCTGATTATTACTGGAATTCTATAAGAATCCAACATTCATAATTTTCAACAAAGAAGGGGAGTGCTAAGCTCTGAGGAATACCAACAGTATGAAACAGAGATCTGTAAGCCTTATCTCCCTTTGTTTGTTGAAAAAAGAAGTAAATGACGTAGTCACTAATTTAAAACAATAGCGTAAGGTCTGAAAAATGCTGTTAATTAAGCATACAGTGTATTACCAAATACACTATATATACATTCATATATACATCGCTATACAGAGCACCAATTCTAAGATATATATATATATATATATATATATATATATATATATATATATATATATATATATATATAAGTGATAAGAAGTTATCGTCATAGGTAATCCAGTTAGAGGTTGTGAATACTCCGTAGTGTGGATAGTGTTAGCGTACGGCGTTGTTTGACTCAAGAAGAGGTCTCCTTAGGTAGCGAGTATATAAGTTCTCGGGAGTTCCTATGTAAGTTATTCTTGGAGTAATAATAGTGAAAGAGTGAAGAACAACATGGTCAACAGTACAAAAAGGGTTTTATTTACAGTATTAACAATTGTTTCTTTGGTTAAGTTGTCTTAAAATTGCTAATCACTTGAAGTTGTTTCACTCAATTTTAAATACGATGTATGCTTAGCCAATCATCGCAAAAACTGTTTAAAATCATACACAGCGTTTGCAAAATCAAATTACAACATCATTAATAAAGAAAGAAAAAGAAAAAAAGAAGAAAAAGAGCAAGATAGAGAGAAAAAAAGAGAAAGAAAGAAAGAAGAGAAAGAGAATAAATAAAAAAGATAAATAAAAATAAAAATAGAGAGAATAAATAAAAGTATTGATGATAAATGAATAATAATAAATATGTTATAGCGAAGTTGATAAAAAATAAATAAAAACATTTCATGTGGTCGAAGAAAATATGATGCTATTGGTGGTTAAAATAGTTGTGGTGTTGGTGGCTAAAATATAAATATGTGAGGGTATTTGTGGTTAAAATAGTTGTGGTGTTGGTGGCTAAAATATAAAGATATGATGGTATTTGTGGTTAAAATAGTTGTGGTGTTGGTGGTTAAAAGATAAATATGTGAGGGTATTTGGGGTTTAAATAGTTGTGGTGTTGCTGGCTAAAATATAAATATGTGAGGGTATTTGTGGTTAAAATAGTTGTGGTGTTGGTGGTTAAAAGATAAATATGTGAGGGTATTTGGGGTTTAAATAGTTGTGGTGTTGCTGGCTAAAATATAAATATGTGAGGGTATTTGTGGTTAAAATAGTTGTGGTGTTGGTGGTTAAAAGATAAATATGTGAGGGTATTTGGGGTTTAAATAGTTGTGGTGTTGCTGGCTAAAATATAAAGATATGATGGTATAAACATGAATTAAATATATTCATATATGTATTGTTTAAATCAATAAATTAACACACTGGAAGTTATATTAGAAGTGAAGGTAATACGATTGGTTATAATGTAGGAGATGAAATATATTTAGGAAAAAAAAGTAAAAGAAATGAAAGAGTGAAAATATAATAGGTTATGATGTTAATTCATTGAAAGTTAATAACAACAATAACAACAATGATGATAATGGGTTATTATAATAGACTCAGGTGATATAATTTGATCTATGAAATTGTTGTGTCGAATCAAATTTATCGAATCAAATTTATTGGCTGTTTTATGTATACAGAAAATTGACCGTGCAATTTGGCTGTAAAGCAGCATTTTGTCATATTTTAAAATATGGAATAATTCCATATTACAAAGTCTACAGTGGGACATACAAATTGTATAAGACATTGCCCCTGACAATTTAGACCAGTCAATCCTGTATTCTTGATTTGTATCTTTGAGCTGCAGGATTTTGGCGCCGTGCGTTGTTGTCTTCATTAGTTTACCGTTTTTATAGAATGTCTGTGGACGTATATATGTATGTGTGTGTTTTATATATTATATATATATATAAGTACATATATATTTTGTTATACTTGGGGAGGGTCATATTTGTATAATAATATTGCCAGAATTAATAACAGAACACACTCACTGTTTGGTGGGTTTTCGCTTCTGTGTAGTTTATATCGGTTAATTTAATTTATTCGGTCCTCAATGTTACCATTGACTGACAAACGGTCAACAATACAGATATAATATAGACACAAACACATATATATAGTCTATCAAAGTTCTTTTGTTGCACATCTGCAAAATCGTCAGTGTTGCTATTATGATTCCTCCTGTTGTATTGTATGCCTAGGCCATCTTTATTTAGTCTGTTTATTTATTTATTTATTTTTTTTGTTTCGACACACGATTTCATATCAAATACCTCGCAAAACTAATTCATCGCCGTTATATATATATATATATATATATATATATATACACATGTATATGTATATATATACATTTAAATAATTTGGAAACCATACAATGCATTAGAAAATTAAAAGTGCCAAGATAACAAAAGAATCTTACCGTAGCAAATTTTATATTTTAACTGGTCTATCACTGTGAGGATCGATCATGTAAGACCCTCCCATGGATACTCCCTTGATAATGGGTTTTAAACCCGAAAATATTTTGGAATATCAAATTTGCTAAGGTAAGATCCTATTTTAATTGTCCAATGCATTGTATGGTTTTCAACAAAATGTTTTAAATGTTAATTTCCCATTCAACAATGCTTCAAGCAAACTAAAACACTTTGTCATATATATATATATATATATATATATATATATATATATATATATATATATATATATATATATATATATATATATATATATATATATATATATATATATATATATATATATATATATATAAATATATATATATATATATATATATATATATATATATATATATATATATATATATATATATATATATATATATATATATATATATATATATGATTCCTGATTCCTGATTATTTCTAAAGAATGAAACAGTTCTAGTCCTGTAGAATCCCATCTATATATATATATATTTTTTTTTTTTTTTATTTATATATATATATGTCTTTTGGCAGCTAAGATGCGTCCATAGGCGGTATGGTGGGTGACCACACAATGCTCCTACGGAACAGAGTATGATAAAATGGAAAACGAAGAATTAGTTATGCATCGGAACTCAATTTATTGCGTATTACAAATGTTTCTCGAGCAAACAGTTCGGGGTGCGATCTGTTGGTGGATCGACCAGACTTTGCATTCGCAGGTTCCTCAGATACGTCGGATATTAAACAACATTTTAATATCATCATTTATTTCGCGAGAGAAAGGAGAATATTTAATTCGATTAAGTATTATATTATTCTGTTGAACATTTCCTGTTTTCTAGAAATCACCTCCATAGCGCATATAAATCCAGCTTTTATATTCCGTATTACTATTCCATTGTTCTTGACGTTTAGCTCTAGTGTGTTTCAGATTATGAAATTTCCATCCTTATAAATAATAATATAATCTAGGACTTCTTTTTTTCATTTATTCAGTCAGACAACAAAGCGTGTATTATCTATATTGACATTATATTAATTTTACTGAATCACGTATTTCGACAGACCAGGAAATCAATGTCTGTACCAACTACATTCATAGTTCTAAATGTAAATATGTATGTATATATATATATATATATATATAGTATTAATTAGTATTGAACTAAAGAACATCAGACTACGATTCGCTAACTGGATTGTCAAACGCTCAATATCGAATTGTCGTGGATTATGTGAGGGGCATATAATCTGAAAAATACACTCCACTGACTATGAAAATGTCGAAGTACATGAAGTCCATAATATCCCTTCGCTGTGCATTTCCAATACTTTAAATATTTGTAATGCTTGCACTACTTTTAATGCTTATATCATTTCTCCACACACAGACTATAACAATAATATAAAGAATTTGCCACCAGATCAACCAACCTAACACTCTTGCTTACCTACCTAAGTGCTTCTACTACACGTAACTCTCTACCACACTATATAAACAAGACGCACGTGCTTGCCACACATATAACATTTGCACTATATAACCGCTTATTTTCATGTTGTATTTTAACATGTATTTTTGAATTTTGATTGTACATTTTAATATGAATGTAATCTCTAAGTGTGTACTGCCACTCTAAATGCTGTAATGAATGTTGACCCACAATATTTGCATATGTATATGTATGTCTCTTGGGTGAAAAGGAGGTCATATAACTGTCCATTGATTAATAAATTGCTCCGAAGAATCCAAACCTCGGTTTGGAGGAAACAGTTGTAAGTACAAAAATGTTTTGAACAGTTTCTTTGATTCTTATATTTCATATATATATATATATATATATATATATATATATATATATATATATATATATATATATATATATATATATATATATATATGCAAAAGTTCTAATTAAAATTGTTGGGATACAACAAGTAAATATTTTTATAACTGATATAAAGCACTCGACAAGTATTTGGAGTAGATATATGATATTAATAAATGGAAACTATATTTATAAAACCAGATTTATTTCATTATACATATTTTAGGGATACCAAATTAAATTATGGTATGCCTTCATCAGATAAAATACAATATATAACAGTTTTACTATCCGGATGGCTTCCAAATATAATGGTTGCATTTTAATAGGGTAAGTCAAAGCTTATTTGTAAAACTGTTATATATTGTATTTTGTCTGATGAAGGCATACCATAATTTAATTTGCTATCCCTGAAATATGTATAATGAAATAAATATGGTTTTATAAATATAGTTTCCATTTATTAATATCATATATATATATATATATATATATATATATGCATATAGAAGCTTAGTAAAATCGATGCTTTGGTGTGTGTGTGAGTCCCGGGTTCAATCGGGAGTAACTACAGAATGTAGGGTACCCAATACATGAGTGGAGTGTATAAAACAACATTTTATATGGCAATGGCTTTTACACGATTAGAAATGTTTCATTCGAATGATGATTTCCTTTGAATGAAACAGTTCCAATTCTGTTGAAGCCATTTCTATGCTGAATGTTTATATATATATATATAACAGTTTTGTATTTACAGGGTGTACTGTATGCGACATATATTATACGAGAATTGTACAGTAATTCAAATTAAAAGCACAGAGTGGAATACATGCAACAGATAATACAAGAGAATAGTCTAATAATTAAAGAGTCATTGAGAAAGAAGCATTTAGAATGAAATAGTACATTAGCAGTACATATGGAAGCGTGTAGAAAGTGCACATGCGTTAGACATATATATGAGAAGGAAATAAGCAAAGGTATTATGTATATATAGATAAATAAATACTGTATGGTAAGCAAATATGTTAATGTATTAAAATCTACGGCGGATGTAATATGTTCATAGTTTTTGAATGTGTGTGTGTTGAGAAAAACACAGTTACTGCAGTCTCTTCCATTACATATGTTGAATTATATTTTAGTTAATGTTTATATTGAAATTTTGTAAGTTAGTTAAAGCAATGGATTGTATATTAGTTTTACTGTATTCTCATTCATCGATTACAGTTGTTCAACAGGTAGATTTTCCAACGGTTTAATTTCCAGAAGTGAGTATGTGATCCAATATTAAGGGGAGATAATGCGTAAAGGGAGGTAACTAGCTAATTAAATTCAATTATTTAAATTATTTGCCCTAATACACGTTATAATGTGAGACAAGTGAATCTCTAATACATAATTGTTTCTATTTTAGGCACAAGGCCAGCAACATACCCAGTACAATACTGGTACTTTATTTTATCGAACCCGTCAGGATGAAAGACAAAGTTAACCTAGGCGGGATTGGAACTCAGATTATAAAGGGACGTAATTATATGCTTCAAGGCATGGTGTCCGACTCTCTGCCAATCCTGCCAATCCACCGCCCTCTCGATTACATAATGTTATATATTTATACTTAATTTTAAATACAGTATATTTTCCTAAAATACATTAAAGGTCTCATTATATTGTTATCTATTCATTACTGGACAAGACATATGTTATGGAAAAATGTATAGCTGTTTACATGTCCAAGTGTAATAATATACATTATTGTGTTAAAAGTTAGTCCCTTATATAAACTGCTATTAATTTATATATTTAATTATGAATGTATATATACTTTATTATTATTATATTGTGTTAAAAGAAAATCCCTTATATACATGGTATTAATTTAAATATTTAATTATAAATGTATATATTATTTATTATTACCTATTACATTAAATGTCTCTACATATTATATATTCATTATTGTATATAATATAATTAAGCTATAGTAGTTATATCGAAAGGTGGTAACTTTATGCTTAATTTTAACAGTTTTTGTAGAGTATAAGGTTAGAGATAAATAGGAGTTGTATAGAGAACAGTGCTGATCAAAGAGTGCGTTGCTGTGGGGGATGATAAGTGCTAGATGTGAAGTGTTAATGGTGGTGAGGAATTCAAATCTGATATTGTTATATACTAACAGCTAGCTTTAACATTATGGAACGAGTGTCGGTAGTGGTGCTGGCATGAGGAACATATCTCCGACTTTCTATTTAGGAGGTCTAGTTTCGAAAAGGTTATAGTACGGGTCTCTAGAAGACAGAGATTACACAATTTATTCGGTGGTTTATGCGATGTGGCCCGACCTACTACTTCCCATTGACGTGTAAATGGTCTATTCCTAGTTTTCAGAGAGTGTACGTATCTAGATAAAGAGGAGGAGTTGGCTAGATTGTGTTTTTTGAAAGAGTGAAGGCGCGAGTTGTATCTCGTCTTGAAGCAGTTCGAAGTAGAGACAATATATGTTTTATTAGAGTTGTTTTCGTTGACAGTGCATGAGTAGATGATGACTTTGGTTAAGCAAATATTAGCTAAGGGGCAAGTTCTATTAATTCTACAGTTACATTTATTCTGGATGTTTGCTTG